>CBVK0100099348.1:0-23351 GCA_900067695.1 Picea abies | reverse complement strand
CTGAGAGGGGTGCTCGTTTCCACCCAACCGTAGGCTCAACGACTCCCAAAGGATTTACCACTAGCCACCCTCGAGCTGAGACCACGTTGCTTTGAGACTGCGTCTCTCTGTCTGCCAGTGACCAGGAGCGAAGGTTGCAATCCTTCCTCTCTGCTATCACTCACTCTGCGTAAAAACTGCCAGAGTTCCCCTCACATCTTCCCTTTCAATCGTCTCTACCATACGCCTTATCCTCTCGCGAGGTTACATGTGGCACGATTACCCTTACGCCGATCAATCCTGATGGCTCTATGGATGGGTGGTTCACCATCCCATCCCTCATCAAGCCATCCGCCTACCAGCCTGCGAGGCATTGAATTTCAGGGCCAATGAGCCGCTTTTGGTTCTCCAGGCCAGTGGAGTCCAAATACAGTATTTAATTCTCGATGGAATTTAACACCACCTTTTCAGGTGCCTTCCACTGCCATCGTGGTCTCTTTTTCTGCACATCCCCTCATCAGCAGTCCTGCAATAAATTCAGAATGTTATTCACATTCATTGACCTCTTCCTGTAGGTCCATTTACATCACATATTCATACTTATGAGTTTGCCATATTCCTTGGCCAGTCCCATTATATTTACAAATTGGGGGAAACAAGGTGTTACAAACTGACAACTTAGTATCCACGGAGATGGTGGAGAAATTGGAGCTGAAGACAATTGCACATCCGAAGCCATACAAAGTCTCATGGTTGCAGAAAGGACACCAGGTAATGGTTCCTAAACAATGCTTGGTTGAATTTAAAATAGGAGGATATAGAGATGAAATTTTTTGTGATGCAATTCCCATGGATGTATGTCATATTCTGTTGGGAAGACCATGGTTGTTTGACAGGAATTCCATTCACGATGGGAGGAAAAATACATACACATTAGAGAAGAGTGGTAGGACACACATGTTGTTGCCAATAGAGGAGAAGAGGGTGAAAGAGGAGGCCAACACAAGCATACTTCTCATGAGTGGGAAGGAAATCCTAAAAGAAGTTAAGGAAGAACAGGAGATGCAGTTTGTTGTGGTGAGGAAACCTAGAGTTATCCTTACAAGTACTTCGATGGAGAATTTTCCTAAAGAGGTTCAAGAATTGTTGGATAATTTTGCTAACATAGTGGTGGATGAGTTGCCTAACTCATTACCACCCATTAGAAGTATCAGTCACCATATTGACTTAATACCAGGAGAAAATATGCAAAAAAAAGCAACATACAGACTAACACCTCGAGAAAACAAGGAGGTAAAGAACCCAGTCCAGGAATTGTTAGACAAGGGTTTGGTCAGATAGAGCTTGAGTCTCTGTGTAGTACCAACCGTGTTGAGTCCAAAAAATGATGGAGGATGGTGAATGTGTACAGACTCAAGGGCCATTAACAAGATCACCATCAGGTATAGATTTCCTTTACCAAGAATGGATGATTTAATGGACTGTTTAAGTGGAGAAAATTTCTTTTCTAAAATAGATTTGAAAAGTGGATATCACCAGATCAAAATGAGAGAAGGTGATCAGCGGAAAACATCCTTTAAGACAAATGAAGGTTTGTATGAGTGGCTTGTTATTCCATTTGGCTGATGAATGAAATATTGAAAGATTTCATTGGCAAGTTTGTGGTTGTATATCTAGATGATATATTGATCTTTAGAAGGACTAAAGAGGAGCATTTGAGGCACCTGACACTAGTGATGAGGAGTCTATAGTGGGAGAAGTTGTTGATAAATATGAAGAAGTCCTCTTTTATGAATACATAACTCATTTTCTTGGGTTTTGTGATCTCTTCAAATGAACTGAAGATTGATCCAGAGAAGGTGAAAGCAATCAAAGAATGGTCTTCACCAAGGAGTATGTTCAAATTAAGGAGCTTCCATGGATTAACAAGATTCTATAGGAAGTTTATCAGAGACTTCAATGGAATTTGTGTGCCAATGATGGATACAATGAAGAAGAAGCACAAGTTTTTTAAATGGACAGAGGAAGCCAAGAGGAGCTTCAATATACTGAAGGAGAAAATAACAGAGAGACCAATTTTGGTCTTACCGAATTTTGAAAAGACATTTCAGGTGAGATGTGATGCAAGTGGAGTTGCAATAGGAGCAATTTTCAGCCAGGATAAAAGACCTGTTGCCTATTTCAGTGAGAAGTTGAATGAGACCAAGATAAGATACTCCACATATGATAAGGAGTTTTATGCCATAATTCAAGCCTTGAATAAATGGAGACATTATCTTTTCCCACAGGAATTTGTGTTTTATAACGATAACCATGATTTACAATTCATAACTAGGTAGAAAAAATTTAATTATAGGCATGCAAAATGGGTTGAGTTTATGCAAAATTTTACTTTTGTCATAAAACATATTAATGGGAATGCTAAAAAAGTTGTTGATTCATTAAGTAGGAGATGTTTGATTCTGCAGGAATTCCAGGTGAAGACCTTGGAGTTTGAACACCTTAAGGACATGCATTGTGATGATACAGATTTGAAGGAAGCATATGAAGCATGTGTGAACCCTGTGCTGAGAGACAGAAGCCAGTTGACAAAGTACATGGTTCAAGAAGGATTCTTGTTCAAAGGAAATCAGTTGTGCATACCAAAATGCTCAATGAGGGATAATATTTTGAAGGAAAAACATAGTGGAGGATTGGATGGACATTTCAGCCATGATAAAGCGTTTGCACAATTGAGCAATTCATACTATTGGCCAGGTATGAGAACGAAAGTGATAAAGTTTGTGAACAAATGTAGAATCTGCCAACATGCAAAAGGATAAAGACAGAACTTTGGATTGTATCAACCATTGCCAATACCAGAGAGGCCTTGGGATGCAATAAGCATGGATTTTGTGTTGGGACTACCAAGAACACAAAGAGGATGTGATTCCATATTTGTGGTGGTAGATAGATTTTCAAATATGGCACATTTTACCCCATGCCATAAGACCAGTTATGCAATGCATGTTGCAAATCTATTTTTCAAAGAAGTTGTAAGACTTCACGGCCTACCCAGGAGCATTGTCTTGGACAGAGACACAAAATTTGTTGGTCACTTTTGGAGAACATTGTGGAAGAAGTTGGGGATAGATTTGTCCTTCAGCTCAACTTATCATCCTTAAACAGATGGATAGACTGAGGTGGTAAACAAAAGTTTGGGAAAATTATTGAGGATTATAGTCACTGAGCATCATAATCAGTGGGATCAGATTCTGCCGCAAGCAGAATTTGCATACAATGATTCACCAAACAGGAGCACTGGAAAGATCCCATTCCAAATATTGTGTGGAATGCAACCCAGGGGAGTATTTGAGTTGAGAGACTTGGAACATAGTGAGATCAGGAGTGCTGGAGTAGAATATTTTTCTACAGACATGTAGAAGCACCATAGCCAAATCATAGGATAGTTGCAGAGTTCTAACTAGGAGTATAAACGTAGAGCTGATCAACACCACAGAGAAATTCAATTTGAAGTAAGAGATCAGGTTCTGGCACATCTTAGAAAAGAGAGGTTCCCTAGGGGAACATATAATAAGTTAAAGATGAAAAAGATAGGACCATGTAAGATCTTGAGGAAGTTTGATGCAAAGGCCTATCAGATTGAGTTGCCAGAGGGTGTGGGCATATCGCCCATATTCAATGTTTCAGACCTGTATCCTTACAAGAAATATGACATAGAGGGGTCAAAAGATCAAGAGAAGATTCAGTGGGAGAAACAAATGCCTATAGCAAAAAAACCACAGATGGAGAAGATTGTTGATCAGAGGATAGGAAAAAAGACCAAGAGGAAGACCTACTTTGAATATCTGGTCAAGTGGAAGGGACACCCAATAGAATATGCCAGTTGGGAAAATGAAGCTGCTATCCAGAAGCATGGAAAGTCAGTACAGGAGCTCATGGATAGGAGTCCATGAATTTTTATCAAGGGGAGTATGATGCAGGAGCATTGTTGTCACTCGCGTGGAGCAAGACCCATCATTGTCTAGGAATCTATACAGGAGCTCAACGCTGGCAGTTACAATAGATGTTTTGAAGACTACCTTAACTCAGCATCGGAATTAATCTTTTGAGGCACGCTTGAATTCAAGCCAAAAAAAAATCTGGAGGCACACTTGAATGATTACGAGCGAAGTGGAAGATCCCACTATGGCTCTGAACTACGAATGATCCAAGATAATTGTAGGATATTCTTAGAGTAGATGCGTAGTCAGGGGGGAACCCTAAGAACCCTCTGAGTTAAATAGATGTTTTGTAAGCCCAAATGGGGCTGGTTGCAGAGACTGGCTGCAGGATAGATGTTAGCTACAATTTAATAGGAGATTTTAGTTTTCAGTTGTAACCATTTTTCATTTATGAATATAATAGAGGAAAATTGATCCAACGCATGGTGAGAACATTGTTGAAAATTCTCTGTATTGTGTTTTCATGAATGAATAAATGAATCTCATTTTGAGTAGATGGAATTGTGAACGTTAGGATAAGTTTCAATTGTTCCTCTTTTGCAAAAGTAGTGCAAGGTGTGCACACAAAATGCAAGGAGTGCGTTGATGGAATCTATTTCAGTTCTGAAGCTCAAAAGAGACAACAAGAAACTTTCCCTTTGCAAGGAGTGCAAAGAGACTAGTGCAAGGAGTGTATAGTCATCCGCAAGAACCCTAACCTTGCGTGAAGGTATAGTGAAAGGAGTGCACAGATATGAAATTCAACTAAGCATCGAAGAGTCAAGAAAGGAGAACGACGGGAAGGCAAGAGGAATTTCTCTTCGAGAAATCCCGAGGATCTGAGTTATTGAAATCCCTGAAACGCAAGGAGTGCACGGGAAATCGAAGCCTTCACGAGACCAAGCTCAGGAGGAACAACACTTTCATAAGTGTTGAAGAGATCCAAGAATCAGACTCGATGAAGGAGAAAAGGTTCGAGACCTTTGAACACCCAGAAGATCTTCTCACTCTGAATATAGTGTAAGTGCAAGGAGGAAAGATCTCAGCCATTTGATCTAAACGCTAGAGAATCGAAACTGTCCATTCGGGAGGGACGTGTGGTGAACGATCAACGTTTTGCTAACTCGTGCTTTGGAGGAGTCAAAGGGAGGAACATTAAGAATTTGTGAATCCCGAATCTGCGAATTGATCCGAGTCGTTGGATTCAGGAGAGATCTAGACTGTTAATTGTCCAGAGTGAAATATCGACATTTCGGGGATCGGAGGTGACAAGTCTTTTGACTTCGCAAAATGTGAAGTCCCGAAATCATCGTGACCATCAGTTCTGAGGAGAGATCTGGACCGTTGATCCAGTGCCATTGCAATTTTGGCTATCGGGAGAACAGAGGCAAGGGAACTCTGAAGTCATGAAACACGAAATGCTAAATTTATCACAGCTGTCGATTAAGGGGAGATCTGGACCGTATATCTTGAGTCATCACGATTTTGGCTATCGGTGAACGGAGGTAGCAACACTCTGAGGGTCATGAAACGCAAAATCATGACGCACCTTTCACTCGAAGTGCATGGTCACAGGGGAGAAAGGGCTTAGCAGAGAGGAGCTATCGCCCGTTTGGAGTTGAGATTCGAACAATGCTTGGAGAGAAGTTGTGGGTCTCAGATGACCTATGCATTTGGAGAAATGACCTATGTTAAGTGGGTTTGGGGTCTAATAGAGACCCTAAGAGTCAATCAGACTTAGTATCTTGATCGATCATAGACTAGGAGGTCGCGCAACCCTTAGGAGAGAAGGGGGGACTGCATCACATTTGAAAGTCACTTAACCCTGAAATCTATGTCACCCAAAGAAAAAACTTCATCCTCTATAGGGACAATAGCAATAATGTCCATGGCATTAAGGAACTCATAAAGTCTTTTAAGGTAGGAATTTCAGTCCCTTAAGGGAATCATATTATTTTATTTAGTATTGTGGTTTAGAATTTGCCTCCAAAACTTCTTAGGATCCAACTTAGATAGTTGTGAAATTTTCTCTTGCCTTTTATTAATATAGTACCTTTTTTTCCTTTCAATTAGGGATTTGTATGTATTGATATTATTGAGTTCTAAGGACTCATTAGAAGCATCCCTAATGTCTTTCCTAGCATTTTTACATTATTTATCATACCAAGGGTTAGTCATTCTATTATTCTTTTTACAAGACACCTCGAAAGAGAACTTGTTAATAGAAGTGGAAAGGGTAGTTGTTAAATTATGACAGAGGCCTTCAATGTTGTCCTTATAAGTTAGGATATATAATTCACTATTTAAATCCTTTAAGAAAAGGTCAAATTTACTTTTGCAAAGCGCAATTGCCTTTGATTATAATAATTCTCTTCAATGGTGCTCTTGTGCATGGAAAAGTTTAGAGTTAGGGTTAAAGGTCTATGATTAGACTCAGGTTCATAGTCATTTAAAAGGTCAAAAGTTACTATTTGGTTGGAAGAATGGATATCATATATCACATATCTACAACACTACTACCTAGCTCGTGAATACAAGTGATCTGGTTGGAGTTTGGTCACTTCATTACTCCATTGAAAATTATTAGGTATTGAGAGCTGCAGAGCTTGACTAACTCAGTACCAAACAAATTCTCAATTAGGTCTTCAGAGCTTCTTTTGTAGCTATTAGATAAAACAAGGTCCTCATATAGCCATAAAGAGATATGGTTGGAATCATTGCTTAAAAGAGTAGCTTGGTTAGTTGTAGTCTTAGCATTAAAGTCTCCTATCCAGAGGATATTGCCTTCATTTTTCAAACTATAAAGATCTTGTTCTAAATTATTATAAGGACACTTGCTACCTAGATTTTTTTTCTTATAAAAAGTAGAATTAATAGGTGCAAAATAACAAATTTCTATATACATCTTCTTAGCATTGGTGTCTGAAATTTATATCCAAATGTATTGATTGAGATGATTGATCTTATGAAGTTGAATGTGAGGAGAAATTCTATTTCTAGTATAACAAGCTATGCCTCCTATCCCTCTATGGTGTGACTTTTTGTTCCATGCCGACCACAAGACAAATCCTTCTATGTTATGGATCTTAGACTCTTCATGCTCCCAAGTTTCAACTAGACAAATAATATCAATATCACTTGGAATCCAACTTATCATAGGACCTTCGCGCCATGGAAATCTACGACAGTTCCAAAAAAGGATCTTGAGTGTCCCAAATTCCTATTTATTATTATCCTTATGGCCTCTATCCCTAACAATAACTTTTCGATTTCTAATTATTTCCCATTTTTCTTCTTTCCTGGCTTCTTTTACCTTTTGAACTTCCTTCCTTAATTCAACTTAGTCTTTGGGAATGAGGTCTTTATTTATAAATATTCTATGAGGTAAGTTGTTTCAATTTGTGATTTATTTTTTAATTATTTTTTTACTATAGCTGGCATATCCTCCTCTTATTGTTCTTTTATACCAAAAATTACGAGGTTCAAGGATCTTTTATTACACTCATGGTCCAGTTCGATTAGCTTATTCATTTCCTCTTTGATGGGTTTGATATCCAATTTGTTTTCTAGATTACTAAATAAAGTTAATTAGTAAATAAATTTGATCTATTTTTAATTAAAAATTTTGCTCAAAATCAGTCTAAATTTTGTTGGATGTTATAATTCTATCTAAATGATAAATGATGAGAATTTTGACCATCAGGGTTTTGACCCATTTTAAGACTCTCATAATTGTCAGAATTTAAAAATAAAAATAAAAATCAAGAGAAACTTTACTTAACGTTGAGTTTGTTCACTTATTAACTCACTCCTATAGGAGTAACTTAATTAGTGGACAAATTAACCCCTTTTTCATTTAAATTCTTGCTCAAATTCCATGAGAAATTTTGATAGAAGTTATAGTTCCACCTAATTGATGAGAATTTTGACCTTTCAACTTTTTCCTTAGGGTTTTGACCCATTTTAAGATTACATAGATTGTCAAAATTTTGAAAAAGATGAAAAGTTGTCTTGCTACATATTAATAATAATAATAATAATAATAATAATAATAATAAACCCATAAAAAAGGTTGAATTTGTCCATGCATTAATTCACTCTTGTTATTACATAGTAATGTAGTAATTTAAACATTTTATGAAATTATCTTTTTTCTCATCATTCAAAACAATTTTTTTCACCATTCAAAATAACAAGAAGGGATATATGCTCACTCCCCTAAATTTTCATCATAAACTCATAATTCTCGATTTCTCTCATATATATAAATATAATTCAAAATTTATATATAATAACATTTAGAGAATTAAATATGCATGTGCAACATTAAATTATCTAGTTATATCCATATATGACTCAACATTAATGATGTTACAATCTTTGCTTTAATGTTGTGATAATGATGTTACAATGTTTGCTTCAATGTTATACAATCTAAGTCGGTCTAATAGTTAAGAACATGTGTTTCTTCTTTGGAGGTCATAGGTTCAAATCTAGAGGGGGGTAGAGTATTTATACCTATGTAGACTTTAGTAGTCAAATCACTGTGCGGAGAGGGTCCCTTATCCTACAAACAAGGGAGTTTCATACACCAATTTGTTACCTGGCTTGGTCGTGACCTTAAAAATATTTCCTTTAACTATAATATTTTCATATCATGACGTGGTAGGATGATTCAATTTGGTTAAATAGATAATTGTTAAGTTAGGAACTCTAACTCAACTTTTCTGACTCTTATACCAAAAGCTGCCACTCCAACAACTTTTGGTGATTATCGGCCTATTGCACTCTGTAATCTCTGCTACAAACTCATTTCCAAAATCATAGCCATCTGGATCAAGGTGATTCTCTCCCACATACTCTCGAAAGAACAGTTGGGTTTTCTAAAAGGCTGACAGATCCTAGACGCTATTGGCACTGCCCACGAATTCCTTCACAACATCAAATCCAAGAACTCCAAGGCTATCATCCTTAAATTGGATCTTAACAAAGGCTTTTGACCATATTGATTGGGACTTTCTCAGATTGATATTAACTCAGATTGGTTTCAGCCAGCCAATAATCAAGTGGATCATGGGTTGTGTGACAAGTGAAAACCTTGAAATTTTGGTTAATGGAGAACCCTTTTCCTTATTTTGTATTGGAAGAGGGCTAAGGCAGGGCTGCCCCCTCTCTCCTCTTCTCTTTGTTTTAGCTATGGAAGCTTTGAGCCTTCTCCTCAATTCCAGACAAGCGGAGGGTAAGATTACTGGAATAAAAGTCTCTAGGACCATTGAGATTCTATATCTCCTCTTTGCCAATGATGTCCTCATCATGACTAATGGCACACTTCATGAATGGATAGAAATATAAGAGATCTTACATATATTCTGTAGCGCCACTGGATTATCGATCAACTGGAACAAATCTACTTTCCATTTTGCAAATATATTACAACCTATTTTGGACCAAATAAAATGTATTTTCCCCTACACCTTTTCTCTTATCTCCGCAGGCCTTAAATACTTGGGCTATCAATTAAAACCGGACTCTTACAAGCCTTCGGACTGGAATTGGCTTCTTGCCAAAGTGGAAAAAAGGACTGGCCATTGATGTCTGAGATGGCTATCTCTTGGAGGTCGTTTCACCCTTATCAAATTTGTACTCAAAGGACAGGCTATATATTGGATGGCTCTAGTTGCCATCCCTGCCTCGATCATCACAAAAATATTTAAGACGATCTTCAACTTCCGATGGTCGGGTTGTTCTGATCATCATCATCAATACCTCTACAACTGACACTCTCTGTCAAAACCAAAACAAAAGGTGGGTTGGGGGATACAAAATCTATTCCACTTTAACAATGCTCTGGCAGCCAATACTCTTTGGCGTGCACTGAATAACACTAGAATTTGGCAAGCTATCATTCATGACAAATATCTCTACCACCACACAGTCAACAGTTGACTTCATTCCGAGATAGCCATCCCCAGATCGACCTCCTATTTCTGGAAGAATCTAACAAAAACTAAATCACTGATCACTCGATGGCTCACTTGGCGCTCGAGCTCGGGGCACCAGATTGAATTAGGACGCAACCACATCCTTGGACTGGCAGATGTTGTCTCCATCTCCTAGCATTTGATAGATCACCTACACAGAAAACATATCTGGTATCGTTATCAAATCCGGGTGGCATCAAATTCGGATTAACAACCTGACTGCTGGATCACCAGCGCAACCCTTAGACTTAACTCAGAGCCTACGCGTGAATGGGATACTTTCTGCTCAAATATTTCACAATCAGACATCCATCTTACTGACACAGATGACCAGCTACAATGGATGGGCGATGACCGATTAGGTAACATCTCCGTTCATAATATTTATGATGCTATTATGAATTTTCTTTGGCCATCGAATATCAGAGATTGGAGGAACCAGTTATGGACCTGGCAGATCCCGCCAAAGGTCAAATACTTTACTTGGTTGATGGTTGAATATAAGCTTAACACTTGGGATATCCTCCTAAAAAAAGGCTGGGTGGGACCCAACATTTTTCACCTTTGCAAATCAGAATCAAAATCAACAGACCACCTTTTTATCTCTTGCATTTACTCTAGACAGCTCTGGAAAAAAATCACATATATTTTAAATT
The DNA here is from genome assembly GCA_900067695.1 of Picea abies. Lineage (NCBI taxonomy): Eukaryota > Viridiplantae > Streptophyta > Pinopsida > Pinales > Pinaceae > Picea > Picea abies. The sequence continues at coordinate 12,752 of CBVK0100099348.1, read as the reverse complement.
ACAAACCACTTGGGACGGGGCCACACTCTCAAACTGTTTTGACACTTGGTCTCAAAAGGAACATAAATTTTTGCAGCTACCTTCTCTTAGTCATTGGGTTATTTGGCTGGAAAGAAATATCTTGATTTTCAAAAGTGGGATTCCTGCTATAAGTGATACAACCTATAAAGCACTTGGTATATACAGTACTTGGAATGCATTTAATAACAACCAGCCAACCACACATCACAGATCAAAGAATTCAGTATTTGAAGACATCAACATTGGATGGTTTGATGAAGCTGCACTCTTTGATGGTTCTCGAAGCAGAGCTGGAGGGGTGATCAAAACTACTCAAAATTTCCTTTACAAATGGGCCTTAAACTATGGCCTGGGCACCAACACCAGGGCAGAACATTTGGGTTCCTGAGCCACACTATACTTGGCCTCCAAACTACATTTAGAAGACCTTCAAGTTCTAGGGGATTCCAAAACTATCATCAAGTGGTTGAACAATAGGGCAGATCTCCAAGCTATCTCACTCTTGGCTTGGAAGGACATAATTAAAATGATTCAGCCTACTTTCAAAAAGCTAATTTCTATCACACTTACTGAGAGCACAACAAATCCGCTGATCAATTATCAAAGATAGCATTACATAAAAAAGTGGGAATCCTCTCATACAATTTATGGATAGACGTCCATGAGGGCCCTCCAAACTTCTTAACAGTTTTTTAACTTCGGTTTTTCACCACTCAATAAACAGTGGATTTCTCAAATACGAGAGTTGGCATACTACCCACTGGTCATAGAAACACACAGTTCACTTTGTCTATGGATCTATAGATCATCCAGCACTATACCTACCTCCTAGTAGCACATTTGATATCTACTCTACTTGTAATACTCGTAACCTTTTATTTGCTAGAAGAAAGACTGCTATAAATGTAAATTATAATGGAGATTGTAAAACATCTTGGTTCTGAAAACAAATTATATGATATATAATTGAACAATTTTTCAGTTTGGAAAAAAAGTTAGAGAAATATTAACATATGCTTATTTTATTTAATTGCCATTTGTCTATAAACATTATTTTGTGATGTATTGATTTTAAATTTTTCAATATTATTTTTTGAACAACTTTATTTTGTTATAAAACTCTTCTATAATAATATTTTTGATGTTGCTTTGTTGTATTCAGGTTGTTGCTTTATTATATTAACATTATTTTGTGATGTATTGATTTTAAATTTTTCAATATTATTTTTTGAACAACTTTATTTTGTTATAAAACTCTTCTATAATAATATTTTTTATGTTGCTTTGTTGTATTCAGGTTGTTGCTTTATTATAGTGTCATTCAATTTGTGTTGTTTGACAAAATTTGTAAATAATAAAGAACAACATGCTTGTGAATGATTGATTATACTTAAAAGTTATGAAATTTCAATTGTATTGACCATTGTGGTTGAGTATAGACATTTTGTCCAATAACTTCAATTGGCACATTTTTGACATTGTAAACACCTTTGTCCAGTAACTTCATTTGGCATTGTAAGCACCTTCATTAAATTTAACAATTTTACATTTTATAAAAAAAAGTTGAATGTCCATTTAAATCAAATTTCAATTAAAAAGCAAGAGGTTAATCCATCTCCCTCTACCAACCTTTGAATACACTTGGCACAATCTAAAATGGTGGGTATCACCAACTCCATTACATTTAGAAGCCTCGATTTAAGAACTATGCAATTAATGATCGATGAAACTCATCTAAAACAATGGGAGGACATTTATAATCAAATTGCAAATTTCTTTTGAATAAAATGCTTATATTTATCTATTAATATAATAATAATTAGAAAACATTTCATATAAAAACAAAGCCACTAAAATTAACTCCCCAAAAATAAATCCTACATTACAATATTTTAAGTCGTTTGATTCCCAAAATAAATGCTTTGTCCTTGATGTACACTACTCAAAATTGTCTCTATTATGGACAATACAAATTGTCTCTATTATGCACAATAAAAAGTTAATATGGTTGTTTTTTTGTCCACAACGGCATAGACTTGAGCATCACTATTATAAATTATGCAATTACATTAACTTTGCATATGGTTTTAGAGTTGATATTAACCTTTAGAAAAGTTTTTCAACAAATTAATTTGGAATGGACGATGATATGAACAATTTTTCATTTTAATTTGCTCACAATAGTGTCGAAAATTATACTCAAACAAGTTTATTACAAATTATATAATTAAATGACAAATTTTCCTTTAAACATCAAATCAAATTTGGAATTCATTTAAATCAAATTTGGAATTCATTAAATGAATTTTTTTGGAATGATTTTTTTGATAAATAATTTATATGTTTTCATGGTTGAATGCATAACTAATATATCAATGGTTGATGTTATTAACCCATTATCCCTTTAATCCTTAATCGAGTAATGATGGTTGACTATGTTTAAATATAGTTGGCATAGGTAGACCATGGGTGTATATGGTTTTCCATGGTTGTTGTCACCCTAATAAGGGACCACTTACCCTAGAAATAATAATCACTAACAAATATGGTTGGCTATAGTTGACCATGGTCACATAGTACTATAAGCATCCATGGTGGAATGCATCTCTATTATGTCATGGTTCATCAATAATGATGGTTTACTATGGTTGACTATGGTTGATCATGGTTGCATATACTTGTCCATGATTGATGATACCCCATTAGTTGAACACTGACCACCAACAAATATCGTTGACTATAGTTAATTTTCATATCTCCAGTTCATAATCCCTTGATAAACAATGTATTTATCTATCCAAACATTCTCAATGTAAATAACAATGTAGAAAAAAACAATACATAAATTGAATGTCATTCATATTTCTACATAAGTACTTAAATGAGCTCCTTTAAGGACAATAATAATGGAACTTAGGCAAAAGATTCAAATCATAACAAAAAGAAAGAATAGTTAGCTCAAATACACAATTACAATAACATGATAACATTCACACAATGAAGTCCAATACATATAGTGGGGAACACTAGGTTTATGGGGGAAAACCCCACTTCAAAATGCTATCTTACATTATTTCCAATATACCATGGCACAATAACATGTGATCAATAATCACAATGCTAGAATACTTAGCCAAAATTGAACATCCATTATGTATGGCCATATATCTCCACCAATGTTTGATCTACCACTTAGTCCACATTCCTCTCAACCACCATCTAACCCAAGCTCAGACATACTATTATATTATACCACTCACTTGATAATCGTTTCCTAGTCATGGTAAGAAAGTTATAACACTATATAGTGACTAGGAGACTATCAAATAGTGCTGTAATCCTCAAAGTTTATCAGTCAATGAAAATCATTGACAAGTTTGGTAAAATTTAGCTCTTATATTATCCTTCAATAACATGCTTTGACATATAACCTTATTGATATCAAAACCATGTATATGGTATTTCCTCACATTGTTTCATTATCTAAACACAATTTTCATAAGTTACCATAAACTTCATATAACACTTCATCATAATTTTCTCAAAATATTCTTCTCATATATTCCAACCCTTATTCCTTTTTTTCTCATATATTCTAACCATTATTCCTTTCTTTTGGCCCCAATGATGGATGCTCTTCTCTTTTATCATGAATTTACTTCATCCAAATTTTTCCAACATAATCTTTATTTAGATTCCAACTCATATTCACTGTTATTATTTTCTTTCAACTTGAAAAAAAATCTTTATACATTTTGTATACTTGTTATCTATTAAATTATTAAGATAAAACCAAATCCACCTAACTTTTTAGACCATCTTTATTTTCACCAATATCCAAATTATATCTCCCTCAATAACTCTAATTTTCTTTTACAAAATAACAAAAATTTCAAGAGGTTTCTTCACTAACAAAGTTCATTGAAAGAGAATAGTATCAAAGTACATTGAAAGAGAATAGTATCAAAGTACATTGAACGAATGAATCTCCTTTAGGAACTTTGAGTCTTTTTCACTAACAAAATATCGAAGTGCATTGAAAGAGAGATATATCAAAGTGTGTTGAACCAAGGAATATCGAGGACTAGGGGAATATCCCCCAATGAGTGATGGTTATTAAAATTCCATTCTTGAACCCGTGGTCATTCTTTTAAGGACGAATACGAAGCACAAAGCACATGCACTCAAGTTTTGGTTCCCACGAACCCACTAATTCATAATCATAAATATGATGTCAATTGAAAACTTTAACTCGTAATCATAAATATGAGGTCAACTGAAAACTTTAACTTTAATGACAATGGTAGAAATGGGTTCTCATCCACATGGAACAACTCATGTTCAATCAGAAATTGCCACCTGCACACAAAAAACATTTAGCACAACCACTCACCTACACAAGTCATTCTCACCTACACAAGTGTTGTTCACACAATTATTCGTAGACAGTAGTGAGTACTCATGTCCTCACATAATTATTTGTTTACATTATTGATTATTACTTTATTGACAGTATATGGGTGTTCAAATCTTTCCATTTGGGTGAGGGTGTTTTTTAAGTTAAAGTTTTATTTTTTATTTTTTTGGTTATTTTTTAAAAATATAGTGATTTGGGTTGTTTTAAAATCGCCAAACTTTTAGATAAAATTTTATAAGCAAAGTTCTCAACATAAAGATTGAATTTTGACTTCCGACGTAGTTTCTATGAATTTAGGAACATTTTTTTTGTCAAATAAAGAGGATGGTATGAGTGTCCCTTATTTCACACCACTATCACCATTTAATTATTAATACACATTAGTGATTTTTTCATCATAATTAATATACACATTTAAAATTGAAATTTGTTGTTGATTTTTTTTTGTATTATAAGATAATTTAATCATTAAATATGATAAAAAGTTTTTTCTATGATTAAAATTATTTAAAATAATAATATAATTCTCAAAATCATTTAATTTAACAAATATATTTATTTTCAAATTATAACCCTATACATAATTGATTATTCAAGTTTTATAATTATCAATATACATTGGTAATTACTCATGTGAATATACTACTATATAACTAAGTTAGTTAGTTTATAAATATAATCTTTTATTTTTAATTATTTATTCAAAGATATAGTTTTATCTGATTAATGAAAATTTTGATCTTAAAACTCTATCCATAAAGATTTTGACACATTTAATGACTATCTTATCATGAAAATTTTGAAAAAAAAGTAAATCAAGATGAAACCTTACTAAAATAAAGAGAATTCACCTAAACACTGAGTTTGTTCACTTATTAACTCACTCCTATATAATCATCTAAAAATTTTACAAAATTAATCGTTAATAAAAAGAAAAACTTATATTTTTAATTTAAAATACCAGAGAATCATTTTACATTGATGAAACCACAAATATTATAAATTAACATTAGATAATCATATTAAATTATGAATATTTGAAATAATTAATTAGATTTTGTATTAAAAACATTAATTTCATTAATAAACAAATATAATTTTAACAAATATTACTTAACTAAATTTCGATGAATGTAGATAGAAAGAATAAATAACTTAAAATGTTTAACTTTCTTTTTTTCAATAATAAACACATAACGAATTCAAGTGCAAACAAATAAATAAAAAATATATAAATTTTTTATGTCTTTAGATTCCCCACACATATATGCATTTTTAGATCTCTCATCAAACAATATTTAGGAAATTCCTTATGCCTTTGCAACATTACTTTGTTGTGTTCGAGTTATTGATCTATTATAATATAATGCAAGTTACGTTGTTTAACCAAAAAAAATTTGATAATAAAGGATAGTATGTTTATGAGTGTTTAATTTTATTTACAAGTTGAATAATTGATATTAGAGCTAAAAAAAATTAATTATATTAATCATTAAGCATAGAGATTTTGTTGAACAATTTTATTTAATATTGTGTTGCTTTTTATATAGGTGATTTTTATCTTATATTATAGAGATTTGTAGAATGATACCTTCATGAGGATGGTATTTAAATTGGGTTGATTGAGTACTTGATCCGAATTTAATGAGCAGAATTAAATGACTATAGATTATTAATAGGTGCTTAACACAAAATAATAGAGATACAATAAAACTGGTTTTCTATTCAATAAGGAAATAAGTTGAAACTGTAAAATGCAGTGGAATCAAGCTTGTTGGAATGGTAGTGGCTTATCTCTAAGAAGAGATGTGACGATTGCGCTCATTCGCAAGAAGATCATTAAAATGAGTCTCTGAAGGCCTTTTTACAATAAACAAGAATGCCCAAAACCCTAGACATCCAAATACCTAACCCTAGGAGATGAAGCACCAAAAGTCATGTGGGCCCTGTTTGGATAAGTTAGTACATCAACTTCCTCGGTCGTAACTTTTGCATACGATCTCCATTTTAGGCGTATGATAGCCCGTTGGAAAGGTATTATTGAGGAGATACATTTGGGGGAAATATCGAGGAAACTCCCATATTGCTCCTCTTTTTCCCAAAAAACATCGTTTAGGGCCTCAAAACGGCTCCAGAAGTGAAAAACTGCTAAAAATAGTAAATTACCAAAATTGCCAGAAAACTATTTTGAGCCAGTTGGAAAAGGTGGGTGGCCACCGATATCCACCTGGATCAATCCTCCCTCCTTAGGAATCAATGGTCTCCATTGCGTTGAGTTCCCCCATCAAATGAGGAAATTTCTGCTGAATTTGGCCCTGGGTGAGCCACTTGCCTTGGTGCAAGAGCTGCCCTGCTTTGACGACTCGATAAAGTTGGATACTTCACTTTCAAGTGCCCTTGATCTATGTGTCCACAATCTGATCACTGGATTCATGTTGTATGCAGTCGGGGTTGAGATTTGTTGGTGTCAGTTGTTCTGCTACTTATGAGGTGTCCAATAATGGTGGGAAATAAGGGCGAAGGAGATCCACGTTGAACAATGGGTGCAGGCCAAGGAAAGGAGGAATGTTGAGCTCAAAATAATTATCCCCCACGGCCTTGGTGATGGTGTACGACCCATAACAGAGTGGGCAAAGATTTTTATGGGGTCCTGTAAGGCATTATTTCTGCAAGTGCAACCAAACTTTGTCACCCACCTGAAACTTATATGGCACCCAATGTTGATCATTGTGTTGCTTGTACTTGTCATTGGACTTCTATAGGATATCCTGAACCTGTTGGAGGATGTGTTGGATCCGCTCAATGAACCAGGTGGCTTTGTCAGCTTTAGGTGGAGTAGGAGATGAGTCGGTCGAGGTGACCACAAGGGGAAGTGCAACATCTATGGGACCCAATGGTTGGAATACCAACCCCACCCGAAAGGGGCTGTGGTCGGTTGAGCTATGCAAGGCTCGGTTGTATCTATGTTGGACATAGGGAAGGATCTCATCCCATGTGCGAGGGTGCTTTGAATTATACATGCGAAGGATATGTACAATCATTCGATTTACGACCTTGGTTTGGCCATCTGTCTGGGGGTGGAAGGTTGTGAATTTAGTGAGCTTGGTGTCCAGTACTGACCAGAGGATCGACCAAAATGTGATGATAAATCGATTGTCTTGATCTGAGACAATTATTTGTGGGATTCCAAAATGTACCCAAACTCCTTCAAAGAAAAGCTTGGCAGTGGCCTCTGCTATGATATTCTTCCTGTAGGCAACCAAAATTTCCATCTTAGAAAAGAGATCAACAACCAAAAAAAAAGTCATTTCCCCACTTGGTGGATGAGAGGCCTGACATGTAGTCCATTGAGATGGATTCCCATGGTTTGTCAGAAGTAGGAAGAGGGGTGTACATGCCTTGTTTCTTAGTGATTAGTTTGGCAATAGTGCAGGACCTGATATACTTGCAGACCTCCTGTCGAAGTTTCGACCAGTAGAAATGTTTTTGTAGCATCGCCACTGTCTTTTCGACGTCGAAGTGTCCTGCAACTTGACTATAGTGGGATTACCAGATCATCTTCGCTTGCTTGCTTGATGGAACACAGATATGGCCCAGATGACACAACAACCCATCCTGAAGATGGAAATGATCGACAACTGCGTTTGCACCCAACATTTGGCAGGTGGTGGTGAAGTCTGGGTCTATCTCATAGAGCTGGGGCCATCCAGAGGTCTCATGGTCACAAGATTATAGCACTGTGGTGAGTGTCGCAACTGGCGGTCTGCTGAGGAAATCAACGACGCGATTGTTGCTTCCTATGCTATACTTGATGTTGAGGTGGAATTGCTACAAGTATGTGGACCACTTTTCATGGCGGTCATTCTGAAATTTTCCTTGTGTCTGCATGAAATGCAGTGGCTTATGATCAATGTGGATGAATGTCTCCTTCCAAAGAATGTAATGTCTCCACTGGCGGCAAGATTGCACAATGGAATACATTACGGACAACATTTGATAGTGTCTCACTATGATAGGTCACAGGGTGGTCATGTTGAGTGAGAACGATGCCCAAAGCATAGTATAAAGCATCTGTCTTGATCTCAAAGGACTGTTGCAGGTATGGTAGTCAAAGTACTGGGGATGAGGGCAAGCGTTGCTTCAAATCATCAAACACTTGTTGTTGGGACCGTCCCCAAGAAAATTTCTCCTTACCACCACCCCTGGTTATTTAGCTGAGGGCCCATGCAATATGGGAGAATCCCAACACGAACCTGCGGTAGAAATTGGAAAGGCCCAAGAAACTCCGAATCTCAGTGAGTGTGGTTGGGGCTCGCTAGTCACGGATGACTTGGATCTTGGCTGGATCCACATGTACGCCATGATGATCAACGATGTATCCCAGGTAATGGACCTTGTCCATGCTGAAGGAGCATTTTTCCAAGTTGGCGTATAGCTTGTGTTGTCGCAGGGTGTGAAGAACCTGCTGAATATGCTACAAGTGTTCGGCCCAAGTCTTGTTGTAAATGAGAATGTCATCCAGATACACCACTACAAAAGTATTGGTGAATGGTCGCAGTATATCATCCATCATCCTCATGAAAGTGGCTGGAGAATTTGTCAAACCAAAGGGAATGACCAACCATTCAAAAAGGCCTTCCTTTGACTGGAAGGTGGTCTTCCATACATCTGTATGTTCTATCGGGACCTGGTGGTAGCTAGAATTTAGATCAATCTTACTGAAGTATTTGACCCCTGTGAGTTAATCAAGGAGATTGTCAATTCAGGGAATCGGGTACCGGTTTTTTACTGTGATTTTATTCAAAGCCTGGTAATCAATACAGAGTTGTCAGTTTCCATCTTTCTTCTGTACCATCACAATTGGGCTCCCGCAAGGTGATGAGTTGGGACAGATGTGACCCTTTTGGAGCAGTTCTTGGATCTATCACTTGATCTCCTCATTCTCTAACAGAGAGCGACGATAGACTGGCCCATTGGGCAGCGATGCATCGAGGGTCAGATCGATGGGATGCTTGACCTAGCAGTGCAAAGGTACCCCAGTAGGTGAGGAGAAGATATCCGAGTATTCTTCCACGACATTATCTACTTGCTTCTATTGTGTGGAGAGATAGACTGAAGAGATCCTGTATATGGCTATGATCTTTTGCTTATTCTGAGAGCGAATCATGTAGAAGACAAACTTCCCCGTCTGAGAGATGAACTTCCTACATTTCTTAGCAAAGAACAAGGAAATAGCACTACGTGGGACTGCCTCAGGTATCCTATACAATTTCTTGTTCAAATTAATAATAACACTACGAGTCCTAGACTCATATACAACATGACATTTCCATAAATAAGGTTAGCCCAAAAGAACATCACAAACTTTGAGAGGTGCAACATCACACAATACCTCGTCTTTGAAGGGATTGATGTTGTATGACAGTCAAAATTGTTGGTTGATGCAGAGATCGCTTCCTTAGCAGAGCCATCCAATGGTGTAGGGTTTTGGGTGCAGTGTTGTCAGTAGGGCCCACTTCTTGATGACCTCTGGTGAGATGAGGTTCTTCTGGATACCACTATCAATGATGAAGTGCAGTGGGGTGCCTTTTACCCACATCTGTGAATGGAAGAGGCACTCTCCTTATGGCTCGTCTGGTTCACCAGGCTGGAGCTTGGTGGTAGCAATGATGGCACTAGGTTCCGCATCAATGATCTGTCTTCCCCTTTCTAGTTATGGCTCAAATTCAGAACCTACATCTGATTCAGAGGCTTTCACTTCGGCCACCAGTGACTGCTTTGAGTGACATTCAACAGTGTTATGCCAAGGGCTCTTATGGAAGTCGCACCACTTCCTGGTATCTTTCCTTGTCTTTCTAGTGCCCTTCTTTGCTTGTGGCTTGGACTAGTTGTCCTGATACTATCCATCTTTGTTCTGTGGGTTGGGTCTTCCCTTCCTGGCTTTTGTTGTGAGAGGTTCCCAGGCCCAAATTGCTGCGTCTTTTGTTTGAGCTTCTGCTCGATTTTGATGGCATATCGGTAGGTCGTGCCTAAGGATGAGATGTCTAGAAATTACATTTCGGTCTGGATGTATCTATGCAGAGCATTGCAATACTTGAGCACCAGATGTCATTCTGAATCTTTGATACCCAGCTTGGTGTGCAAGGTATGGAAGATATTTGTGAAATCTGGCACTACTTGGTCTCTTTCTTGCCGCAGTGTGGACTTTCGATGGGGTAGTATTGTTCCTTAATAGCATCCCTGAAGGATTCCCAGGTGGGCGTGACTGTAAATAATGAGGGTTCCTCTGTTTCCTTTTTCTCACAGAAAGTTTCCCACCAATCTTTGACATGGGGAACGGCTTTGAGGAGCACAAAAGTAATCTTTTCTCTATTGGAAAAGTTATGGACAGAAAAATACCCTTCTAGTAGATTCAACCACTTGTCTACAACATCTACGTCTATATGAACTTCAAATATAGGAACATTGAAGTTTATTTGTACCTTGAAGGGGGCAGCACCTCCACTCAAAGAAGATGTGTCGCATGTTGGTAGCCGCCGAAATATTTGCGCGAAACTATCCATCATCTCGTTCCTTTGTTGTGTGAGGGATTCCTCAATAAACAATTTGAAAGGATCTCATGTCCCATCATATTTATTTTCTCCTACCATGAGAGGTCGCTTGGGTGTGCGAGAGATTTTTTCCTCAAGAGAAACAATCTTGAGACCCAACTCTTTGTAATCCGACCTCGTTGGGGACATGCATTAAGACGACAAGGAGCATACCACTTTGATACCACTGATCTAGATTTTATGAGAAGAACAAAATGAATACAGATTATTAACAGGTTCTTAACACAAAATAACATAGATACAGTAAAAATGGTTTTCTATTCAATAAGGAAATAAGCTGAAACTGTAAAATGTAGTGGAAACAAGATTGTTGGAATGGTGGCAGCTTATCTCTGAGAAGAGATGTGACGACTCTGCTCATTCGCAAGAAGATCATTACAATGAGGCTCTGAAGGCATTTTTAAAATAAACAAGAATTCCAAAAACCCTATACATCCAAAAACCTAACTCTAGGAGATGAAGCACCAAAAGTCATGTGGGTCCCGTTTGGGTAAGTTAGTACATCAACTTCCCGAGGTCGTAACTTTTNTCTGTTTTAGGCGTATGATATCCCATTGGAAAGGTATCGACGAGGAGATTTATTTTGGGGGAAATATTGAAAGAACCTCCATATTTCTCCCCATTTTCCCAAAAAACATCGTTTAGGGCCTCAAAACAGCTCCAGAAGTAAAAAATTGCTAAAAATAGTAAATTACCAAAATTGCCAGAAAACTATTTTAAGCCAGTTGGAAAAGGTGGGTGGCCACCAATATCCACCTAGATCATTACTTTGGATTGAAGGAGACTCATTTCTCTTTTGTGATGGATTGTCATGGCTTGGTTCTCTCTTCATGGTTGCACATCTTTTTGATAGATCAACATTCTAGTGGATAGTTGATGATGATGCTTTCTACTTTATATGACTTATATTAGTATCATGGTATTACTCCTTGTACATATGTATGATGGTTATATCCCCTTATGGGGTTGAACAATGATGATGTGGGATGTTATGACTTTTATTGATGGAACACCCTAGTAATTATTGATGGATATGTCATCATGGTAATATGGCATGTTTTCAATGGTTGGAGGCTCATATTTAGCATATGAGAAGTATTGTAGGGGTTTTCTTAGCATTTTCTCACATATTTGACTGACCCGGGCTTTGGTACCCATCAAATAAGGGTTTCCCTAAGTTTTAATGATTAATTATTGTTCCTCATGTGTTGGTGTAAGGCCTGTAAATACAAAGCCTCATAAAGATAAATATAAATACATAAATTATTTCTAGCCTACTTCTTTAGTTAAGGCTTGTAAATACAGAGCCTCATAAAAATAAATATAAATACATAAATTATTTCTAACCTACTTATTTAATTATTGTTCCAGCATAATAATTGGTAGTTTAGCAACATACTAACAACATACTAACAACAATATACTAATTAACAACAGTATAATGATTAACAACAATAAGAAAATTGCAAGATACCAAATATATAAAATATGCAGAACAAAAATAAAATGCTAGTAATGGCAGAATAACAGTAAAATATCCAGCATAATCTTCACAATACACAGAAATAATATGCGAAATAGCAACAGAAAAGCACTTCGATTCAGAAAGCAATGTTCATAGGCCTCTTCGAGGGGGCAACCTACAGTCGAGCAGCGCTCTGTTACAATAATCTCCAAGCTAGGGTTTTCATACCCTCGACCCT
>CBVK0100099347.1:13079-25989 GCA_900067695.1 Picea abies | reverse complement strand
ACCATTTCATTCAAAGTTGTAAGAAGAGCTTAGTTGTGGGGGTCCAAGATGCCTCCCTTGGAGGAATAAGGGACCCAAAGTCCTCTTTATTCTTAGTGTTTTCTTTCACTAATATAATCCTTTCCATTGGTGACCTGAGTCTTATTGGTTTTTTGTTCTTATGTCCTTATGCTCAATAGTTTAGTTGTTCTTTTATTTCTTAGTTTAATTCTTAGAATGTTCTTTTATGTTTCTTTCTCTAACCCTTTTCCTTTATAGCTATCTTGCTTAGCTAACCCAACTAAGCTTGTAAGAACCTATGTTTTGCTCACTTAGGTGATGAAAGAAGCACAATAGTAGTTCTTCAATTGCTTTAATATTGGATGGATCATATCCAATTTTGAGTACCAGCTCCTCCAAAGATTTGATCTTGTTATCTTTTGCTAGGGATGATATCTTATCCAGCTTCAACTATGATTGGACGTTGTTTAAAGAAACATGCAACTTTGTAGCAGTCATGTACGTATCTTCCAGGGTGGACAAAATAATCTCCCCAGTCTATCTGTGCATATTCATTTGATCAATTGGATGCACCTCTTTGACCTCGAATTCAAATGTTTCTCTCTTGTAATCTGAAACTACCTTGAGATGAGGCATTTTTGCCCATAGGAACGCCATATGCATCCTTCATTTCTTTGTATAGAAGGCAGATAACAACATGTGATGTGTTGTAGATGTCTGTTTCCAAAAATGTGCATAGGTGTTGTTGGTTAACATATCATTCTTCTTCTTGATCAAGTTATATTTGTCAAAAATATTAAGTCCTATAGGCTCCTGTGAGGACTTAGTTGACAATGTGGCATCAGTCTACTTCTTGGATGAGGAAGTGGACATGGTTTGATGGATGCTTGAGAAGAGTGATGAGTGTGGCCCCTCCATAACTATGGTGGACTGATTTCTTCTCCTCTAGACTTGTCAGGAGTATGGTTGGTTTTGGTCCTCTTCCTGTAGAATTGGAAGTCTTCTGCTGAGATTTTTGTGACTGAAGGGGAGGCTTATTTTCTAGGTATTTTATTTGCTTGTACATGTGGAGTACTGGTAGGTGAAATGATGGATAGTGAAGGCTGTTGTTCTATGTCTAGCAGAGTGTTTTCCTCCCACTCTATCTGGTTCATGAATATTTCAAACTCAGGATTGGGCACATGAGCATAAGGAGAAATATTGTTTTTTAGCCTGGTTTCTATAATAATACCACAAGGGTCACAGTCCCATGGGAAGCTTAGACTGAAATTCATTTCCTTTAACAACTTGTTGGATTCTTCCTCTACAACTCTACTGTTGCAAATGAAAGAACCTATCTGACCTTTGATCCTGATCTTGTGTTTCTTCTTGAAAGCTGTAAAGTGAATATCATCTGAATTTATCATTTGTCTGATATATTCCAAAGTGAATATCCTGACAGGAAAATACTTAGGTATATTGTAATGGGGTAGTTCACATCTATAGATTCTGATTTTTGTATGATTCTGGTAGAGGTACCAATCCCCTATTTTAGCTAGGTCTGATAAATGTAGAAATCTTTGAATTTCCTCATTTGTCCTTGGTTCTATTCTTCCACTGAGCATGCATACCACTAGATGGTAAAATTGGCCAATGAACTATTTGAAATTGAACTCATATGATTTCTTCCTCACTATGGAAGTCCAGGAGGTCACAGGTTGAGGGTTACCATCTTGGTCCAACTTCTGGTGGGAGAAGGAGAACTTGTCTGCTTGGAAAAAGAGGAATAGGTACAACAGTATTGAAGAACACATGAATATACCTTCTGTAGAAAACTTGAACAATTGTTCATGAATGTTGTCAGCTAGAAAATGAGTGTATTCAAACTGTGTAGTATCCTTTTCCTCAGTGGAGAAAATGGATAGAAATCCCAGAATGGGTTCATCTACCCATTCATCATAATAGTATCCTAGTAGGAAACATAGGTATGAGATGATCTGGTTGCCTTTGACTGAGAAAATAGATGAATGATATGGGGGATTATTCTTGGGTAATTGAGCATTTCAGGTAGGAAGAATTTGAATATTTGAGCTCTCTATGGGAAAGTCAATTTCTAGTATAACTCGATCAAGATTTTAATGGAGAAGGGAGAGGAAGAATCATTTCTAGGTATCTACAGTATCTGATTTATTGTTTGAGGGGTGATGGTGAAAATATTTTCTCTAGATGAAGACATGACGACCATTTGGTCGAGAAGGTAGTGAGCTTGGAATTTTAGGGAAAATTCGGGAAAATTGTGTGTCTAGGGAAAGAGGTATAGTGGAAGATTGGACTCCCAAAGTCTGATCTCGTCGCTTTGATCCAAAAAAACATTGTTGAGCTAGAAGTGTAATTCAAAGAAGTCAAATTCACACCTCAACTCGACAATAGATAGTTTTTATAGACCAAGGGTATACGATAGAGGTCAGCGGGAGGAGGGAGGAAAGTATTTTCTTCAGTTTTAGTAGCTTTGGACTTGGGCGCCATGATAAAACTGGTACCTACAAACGGAAAATGATGTTAACTATGTTTACAAGGTTGTAATGGTGGTTGTTGATTGTGAGATTGATGGTGGCTATATGGAGAATAGGAAATGGTGGTGTCAACTACGTCTGGATCGATGAACAATGTGAAAATGGTGAAAAAACAGAGTTAAATGGTTGAACGGGGTGTCCGTTATGGAGCGGATGGTGAGTAAGACAGGTAACGATAATGGTCAACTGCATTGATTGGACAACAGACATATCGGATGTGATTTGTAGGGAATTGAATGGCCAATGTGTGGATGGAGGTGATGTGGAGGGCATTGAATGGCCAACAGGTGGATGAGATGTGACAGGCAATAGGTGAGTGGAGTGTGAAGTGTAGGGAGGGTAGTGGAGTGTGGCTATGGAGCACAGAGGTGGTATGGATGAGTGGTTTGGTGGTTTACTTGGAGCGGGGTTAGGAGGTAAGTGGTAAGGAGTGAGGGGGGTCCGAGTTAACATGAATGTGATGTGTTATGAGGGGCCTGCACTTGGAAAACCACCAACTCGGACCCCACCCACCATTAAAGGCAGAAAGGTCGGGGGGGGGATATTGTCTGTCGATCGTAGATTCACATGCGTATGGATCAATCATTGATATTAGCGCACCTTTTAACACAATGTGCCAAAACTGACGTATCACCACAAAACTTACGATAACAACATTTTATGGGTTTTTGTAACTACCCTTCCTTTATTTTGTCACCAAGGGGTCAAAAATACATCATTTCAACTCAAATCAAAGGCATTTATTCACCCTTTCATAAATTTTATTGAAATAAGACATGCTAACCTACATCCTAATCTATTTACCTAGCACATTAACCCAGATTAAACTATTGGTTCAAAAAATACTATAACCTAAGACATTTGACCAAGCTTAAATTGTTTGATCAAACTTGTTCACTAACCTATCTAATTTTGATAAGGTTAAATTGTTTAGCCAAATTTATTCACTATCCTATCTGCATAAATTGAAAGAGCTTGATCATGGTTACACAGTATGAATCAAGCCAAATTATTTCATGGGGTTTTATCATTTTCTTTTCTATTTTTATACCCTCTTTTGATTTGATTTTATTTTCTTTTCTTTCTTTTCTTTCTTTTTCTTTTATTTTCTTTTTCTTTATCTTTTTTCTTTTCCTTTTTTCTTTTTCTTTTTCTTTTCCTTTTTCCTTTTTCTTTTTTTTTTTCATTTATTTATGTATATCATTTGCAGAATAAAATATTATTTGCAATATAATGCAACTAGAAGAAGATATTATAATCACCAGGTGATCCTATGAAACATACGGTTATAACAAACCATATACATCAATCAAGTACAACAACACTTGTACCATACCATGTGCTAACCATGCACATAAACCATGTACATCAACACCATACCAAGTACCAATCCTATGCCATACCATGTACCAATACTACACCATGCATCAACAATGTATGTTTATGATGTCATACACCATGAACAATAAGATATTAAAATAAAGTATTATTAATGGTGTACCTCAACCAAGTACCAACATCACCAAGAGATGTATCTCATACATGTGTCATACCACTCATGATATGCCTCAACCAACTACCATAAACCATGTGCCAATATATCCAAGTTATGCAACAACAATGTACCTCAACGGATATACCTCAACCAGCATGTACCATACATTCAATGATGTGTCTCAAGTCATATACTAGAACTCACAAAGACATGTCTCAATCATGATCCACAATATCACCAAGATGCAACCTTGTAACATATATAATAACATACCTTTTACATCTGTAACTAACCTGGTGCCTCTGATCCTAATGCACAGACCTGTAGAAATAACTCCTATGTCAAGGACCTAGTACACTCATCTTTCCCCAAATATATATTTTCCTTGTGGTAGTAAGACACCCTTTCATGTGAGGCCTCGCGTGAACACTACTCTGCAACCCACAGGTTCCTTGTGGGACACCCTATGCCTGACTAGAGAGGGCTAGACAAATTAAGGTTACAAAAAAACCATAGCACTCTACAACTCCAAAACTTTCACTATTTTCTTACACTTTCTCCATTGCCTCAAACTTGTCATTGGATTCACCAATAAACCAAAATATTATACCATAACATTATCAAGAGATAGATATTCAATTTATGTGCATGTACTTATGAGAGACTCCTTGAGGTGTATTTACACTTTTTATAGGTAACCTCTTTCATTAACTATAGAGATTCTTTACTTTCTTGTTACAACCACTTTACCGTTTCATTCATTGACTTGTAACCACCTAGGGGCTTCTTGACCATTCTTCGGGCTTCCAAATTCACAAGGCCATAACTCCTCAACTTTGAGGAACCACGTAGCATACCACATATCACTAGAAACAGAATGACAAGTACTATCCATATATGATTATGTTACCTACATTTACACTTTCATTCATGTCCATATTCCTCAACAAACTTTGGGTCCCATAACCACACTTTTGAGGCTTCGTGTAGAATTAATCAAATGAACCCATCACATATAATGACATAAAAACTCCATCAATGACAACTAACTCACCATCAATATCAACCACATTTATTGGGCTTCCAAACTTCTATAAGGGTTGACATCAATGACAACCAACTATCCAAACCAAATGTTCAACAATATCCCCTTTTGGCATTGATGGAAACACTAATGGCATGCATTAATGGAAAAACTCATTCCCATCTACATAGTCATGCTCAAACTCCTCTTGTGACCATCATTCCCCATGTATCCATTCCATTTCTCTTATCTCTCCCCCTTTGACATCAATGGAAAAAGGTGTCTCTCCTTGGGGATGCTACGCCTGTATTCATGCATCTATTCTTTCTCTATGTTTCCATGACTTTGTTGTTTCTCTCCTCCTTTGACAAAAAGGAAACTCCCTCTATCAATATGTCTCCCCCTGTCAAAATGCCGCCCCCTATATACATGCTAATGATCTTCCTTTCTGGATCTCTTTCTCTGATGACTTCTCTTCCCTTGAATTCTCTACAAGATGTTGTGTAGATCAATGTACGGATACCTGTAAATGTTTCCTTTCCTGTCTTCCAGCGCTTTCTTATTTTCCATTGGTGCTTCCTCTTGAAATTCACTAACATATATAAAAATAATCCATTACTTGATTTCTTCATTCAGCTATCATGTTCACTTGACCATAATGTTGAATTAGTTTCTTTTGGTGATATAGCTTATGTTGATGGTTTCTATTTCCATGTTCTTTTGTTCCTTTGACTTCTTTCCTTTTTGGGACCAACTGATTCCAATGATTCCACTTATTGCAATTGTATATACACTTATATGCATATTCTCTGACCCATGTTTTATGTACCTACTAAGTATCTCATGAATCCATCTATGTCCATATGTCGCAAATTTTCCATAAATATGATAATAAACTTTCCAAAATGATGACCCACATATCATTGTACTATCATGAAGGCTTCACGGATGCAACTGATAATCACATATTCATGTTTATTCAAATTGAATCAAATGTGTCCACTAGTCTTCTCTATCTCCAAATAAAACTTTGCATGTATAGAACATCATGTACTGAAGATATCCCTACCTGAATACATATGTGGAATACAATCATAAACTTGTGCGTGTGTAACTGTCAATTGATACCTTTGTGGGAACATTAATTCTCAATCGATCAATCTGTCACTCTATACTTTTGTTATCTAAATGCTCTAAATCTATCTCTGTAAATACTTCAAACTTCTCGAAGGATGGTTATCTGATCTATACTAGCTATTGCATGGACTCCCCCTTTTCAATATTCATATTTACTAGGAGTCTCCAAGGTGGATGCATTAGAACAATGGATGAATCCTCCTAAATGCAAATTAATCTTCCTCTTCCTCTATAGACTCATCATCTATATGAACTCTAACTTCTTCCTTTTTTCCTATGGATTCATTATGATATTTCACTACAATTCCTAAGAGTACAATATCTTCTTCCTATACTTTATTCACTTGCTCTTATTTTCTTTCTCACACTACTATAAACCCTATGATCTCTTGGAACTATTATTTATTCACTTTCTCTTCTTTTATTTATTTTTTTTCTCCAAACCTTCATGTATCTAGCATTGTTGTTTTCTTTCATGGATGTCTCTTTCATGCTTCTACAATTCCAAGATATGTGACCATAATTGTCGCTTTTGTAACATTCAATGTTGTGGGGAGCCACATAGGTATTTCTTTCCTAAACATTTATTGCATATGTTCTGAAATATATAGCCTTATGTCCAAAGTTAGTACAAATAAAACAATGGCCATAAAATAAACTTTCATACCTTGGAGTGAATGATCTTATTTGCAGTGTAGTCCTCCTAAATTCATGCCTTGGTTAATCATGATCTTCTCTTTGGTTGTTTCCTTCATAGTGATTGAAGCTTCTTTGCTTCTTGAATGTGGAAAATATTCTTGAAGATGTATCTCTATCATTTTTATTTGATTCTAGTTGACCATGATTCCTTCCTTTGAGTACTTTTGCATAACTCTTACCATTTTCTTCATTCTTCTTTTGTGGCAACCTAGAGTTCTTCTCTTCAACATTCTCTACTAATTATGTGTTTTTTTCTCTCTCTTCAATGTTCTTGCTGAGATTGACTATTTTAACTCTCAATGGAACAACTTCTTCTTAAATCTTCTCAACCTCTTCTTATTTCTTCATCATATGAATCTTCATGACTTCTTCCATTCTCTTTGATTCTTCAAATTAGATCTTCAAGGAGATGATTTCATTTTCAAGTCTTCTTTCTTCTTAACCAAATTTTGGATCAAGTTGGTTTAAATCCTCTTTTCTTTCCTTGAGATGATCCGTAGAAATATTATCCCTCTTTTCTTCTTCCTCTTTTAATTTTTGGTACTACTATTTTGGCTTCCAAACAGTGCTTCTCTTCCATTTGATTTTTGTATGTTTCTTCAATTATTTTAGCTTCTTCTACTTAAACTTTTAGGTTGGTAATCATCTTCTGGACTTCTTCAGGGATTTGAAAACATTCCTTTAGCTTGATTAATTATTTCTTGAGGGACTTGTTTTCCTCTCTTTCTTTCTTCATTTCATCTAATGCACTAAACAATTTTGCTTCAAGATCTACTATGCCTTATTAACAATCTTCTTCTTTTGAATCTATCTAACATTATGAGCAATTTTCTTCTTTTTATGTACCTGTATCTTCTTTTTTCTGATTTGTATGTTATGGATCTGTGATAATATGGGATCCCTTAGAGTAGATATTATATATCATATCCCAAATTTCTTTGGCTGATGAATATTTTCCCACTTTGTCTTTTGTTGAATCACAAATTCCTTCCAGGATAAAATCCATAGATATTTTGTTGTTCCTTTTAAATTCCTTATTGGTTGCGGTGTTTGGAGGTTTCTTTGTAGCAGTGTGCCCTATCGCAACAAAGTTTCAAACATCATACCTATGTTCCTATAAAAATGGTTTCATCCTGATATTCCACATTTAATATTTCGGACCACTCTGACCATTAAACTACGATATTCCATTTCTATACATATGGTTGATATCCATGATATTCCTTCCAATCATTAATTTTTTTCTGAAGGAACCTTCTCTGATACCAATTGTTGGAATACTGAAAGGGGGAGGTGAATTATTATGAGCACTTTTACCACTTTTAGCCAGAATATATATTCTTTAACTTTATCAACAATTTTCAGTAGTTTATCATCAATGTATCATCTATGATTGCATTCAATATATCATCAGCATATAATCATAAGCAACATCACATCAAATAAACAATACACCAATATCTACATGGCAACCCAAATGGGAGAAAACCACATAATGATTTCTTATATATATCAAAAATTCATTCATAGGAAGCACCAACTTCCAAATTCTCCAGCTGCAACTGGACATAGGCTCCAACCCCCTATTCTCAGGCTCCAACCTAAAGGAAGCTACAACTCCCTGAATTTTTTGGATCCAACCATAAGGAGGCTACAACCCCCTAATTCTCAAGCTCCAATCTGAAGGAAGCTCCAACTCTCTGATTCTTTGGCACCAACTGGAAGGAGGCTACAACCCCCATTTCTTTCCCCATCATGCTTCCCTGAAATACAATTGTAGACCAAACTATCACTATCACAATCACTTCCAGTGATATATCAGTTAACCTATCACCAACATTGTCACTCTCAACCTATCATTATATCCAATGTGTCACTATATCCAACCTGTCACATCAACCTATCATTGATAAACCTGTCTAACCTATCACTATCACTGATACTCAACAAGATACTCTCACACACATCATATACCAAGAACACCTCTCAACTATATTCCCAACATCACCAGCACATGCCTCTACCAAGAATGTACCAAGATCACCAACATACCATCACAAGATATGTGTCTCAATCATGCAACAAACCATCAACCTGTACCATACCAAGCATCAACTATTTACCACAACATGTACCACAAACAACGCATCAACCATGCACCAAAACCTATATCATGTACATAAACACATGTAACATCAACACCTAGACAATACCATGTACCATAACATGTGCCAATCATCCACATCAACCATGTACATCAATAAAGTACATCAACATCATACCAAGTGCCAATCATGTACCATATCATGTACCAATACTAAACCATGCATCAATAGTGTATCTCAATCATGACATACACAATGAAAAATAAGATATACCAAGCAAGTAATATCAATGGTGTACCTCAATGAAGTATCAACATCACCAAAAGATGTATCACATACATGTTCCATAACACTCATGATATGCCTCAATCAACTAACATAAACTATGTGTCAATATATCCAAGATATGCACCAATAATGTACCTCAATATATATACCTCAACCATCATGTACCATACATCCAATGATGTGTCTCAAGGAATACACCAAAACTCATAAAGAAATTCCTCAAGCATGCTCCACAATATCACCAAAATGTAACCTTATAACATATAGAATAACATACCTTTTACATATGTAACAGACCTGGTGCCTTTGATCTTGATGCATAGACCTGGAGAAATACCTCTGACCTTAGGGACCTGGTACAATCATTTTTTACCAAATATGTCTTGTCCTCATGGGACTAAGACTCCATGTCATGAGGGGCCTTGTGTGAATACTATTGTAAAACCCATAGGGTCCACGTGAGATACCTTATGCCTAACCCGCAAGGGACAACCAAATTAGGGTTACATAAAACCCTATCACTCTACAGCTCTAAATATTTCTCTCTTTTCTCACACTTTTTCTGCTACCTCAAACTTTTTCATTGAGTTCACGAATAAACCAAAATATTATACCATAAAATTATCACAAGATATATAGTCAATGAATGTGTGTGTACTTATGGGGACTCCTTGAGGTGTATTTATACTTTTGTTAGGTAGCCTCTTTCCTTAATTTTAGGGCTTCTTGAATTTCTTGTTACAACCACTTTACCCTTACATTTGTTGACTTGTAAGCACCTAGGGTATTCTTGACCATTCGTCGGGCCTCCAACTTCAAAATTCCATAAATCCTCAACCATGAGGAACCATGTAGCATACCACCTATCACCGTAAACAACATGGAGAGTAATATCCATATATGGGTGCATTACCTGCATTTACACTATCCTTCATGCCCATATTCCTCAACCAAATTTGGATCCCATAACCATACCTTTGGGGATTCATGTAGACTTCATCAAATGTGCCCATCACATCTAACAGCATCAACCACTCCATCAATGAAAATTAACTCACCATCAATCTCAACCACATTTCTAGGGCATCTAGACTTCTCCAACAATTGACATCAATCTCCAAGGGTTGACTTCAATAACAACCAACTTTCCAAACCAAATGTCTGACATTAAGAGGGTGTGTGTGAGGAGTCACATCCCATATTTATTGGAGAGCATGGGCATGAGTATAATCAGCTTGGGGAAGAGTGTAATTAAATTAAAGCAAGCAAACAAACAAAGGAAATGTGTATGGACAAGGGGGATTTTTTGGAAAATCACGTTTTTGCATGGAGAGGAGTATTTACTTGCCTATTTTGGGAAACAAGAGAGGATATGAGTGGTGGGAAGAGAACCAACCAACCATGTTGTTCTTAAAGGAATCCATTATTTAGTTTTGTTTTATGCTAATGAAAAGGCTTGTGTGCTTGTATATTAGGATGTAAGCCTATGGTGCAGATTCCTGTTGAGGAAATGGCTCAACATCCTTGTGAACGTTGTTGTGAGAACTCATTAGGAAGATGAGAGTTCTTGAAAGTCCCTAGCTGCAAGAATTTTGGGAAATTGAGAACACTAGGAGCCCTGATAAATGAATGATATATTTTGAGGGATTGTGAATAGTGAAGGGGGTGCATTCCTTAGGTAGTTCATGTTGTGGGAAAAAGAGAGAGATAGATGATTGGAACTGCTATGGGAGTATAAATTGGTTCTTGGGGTTCTTGTGTGAGGAGAGTGGACAATCAGTGGGCCATATCTCTTTGTGGAATCATAGCCTCAGCTCAGGGGTGGCCTGCTATTGAGAGAAAATTAACAGCAACACCTATGGTTGGGAAGTTCATCCTTTGTATGAAACCAGTTGGTTAATTATTAACAAATAAGTTCTTTTTTTCTATTCTGGTGTATTTCCACTATGTAAATGGTTTAGATGAATGTTCGATATTGTGTTGTTTCTTGAATAATTGCATTCATGGTTTCTTTTTGTTTTTAGATGTATTTAGAATATGGTATTAGTAAAATAGTCAAATTTGTGTGTGATCTTGTAGTCGGTAAGCTATAAGAAATTAATTATCTATAAATCTTAATGATTTAATGATTTTGCGCATGTAAGGTTTATTATATCGAGGATGGGTATGTTAAAGAGAGATCGGATCAGAAGGGAAGTTGGGGGATAACAAAGACCTAGAAAATGAGTCGCAAAAAGAACCTGAGAAAGAGTAATTGATTTCTAGTACCATAAACCCTTCATATTATTTATTCAATATGGAAGAAAAAGTTTACATAAAGCCATACCAAGGTGAGATTGATGCACAAAACTGAATCATCGGTTGCAACAAAGAGAAGTTTATTTTAGTATTCACCGTATAGATGAAGAACAAAAGATATCAATTGTGAGGTAGATGTTGGAGGGCCATGCTTTAACTTGGTGGGAAATCCATACTAAAAAACTTAGAGTGGAGGATGATTCACCAGTAACTACATGGGAGGAATTAAAAACCAACATTATGTCCTAATTATACCCTATCGATTATGTATAGGACTAATGAATCTAGTGGCACTACTTCGGGAAGAACCAAGGGAAAAGTGTATAGGAGTACCCCACTGATTTTAAGAAGATGGAAATCATGCTGGCTATCTCTCCCAAGAGCCCATATGTACTCCTCAAGTATTTTCGAGGTCTATATATCCATATACAAAAGAATTGATGCTCTTCAATCCAATGATAGTGAACGAGGCATGTGTATAGGCACAGTATCAAGAAAACATAGGCCACAAGAAAGGGATGCCAAGTAGGTCAAAGCCAAAAGAGCACCAAAAATATTCCAAGGAGAAGAAGAAGAAGTGGAAAGGGGGAAAGGATGAGAATATGACAGTCATTGCATATTATTTCAATAATCCTAGACGCCATTGTAACCATTGAAATATTTATGGGAACAAGGAGGAAAAGGGTTGGAAACTACATCCAAATTTGAACTCGAAGAACCACAAGAGGGATGGAAAGAAAAATAATATTCTAGCCATGGACTTGGGCAATCAGGTTGAGAGTAGCTTTGACATGGATGAAAATATTGTTTGCACATCAGTGCATAAGGAGGTGAATATGAGTATCCCTCATCATGAGTAAGAGAAGGATATGACCAAAATCTTCCATATCAAGATCCAAGTCAAGAACACCAAGATAGACACCATGTTCAAATTTGGTTCACGTGCTAATCTCATAGTAACAGATATGGTCAATAAGCTTGGATTGGAGTTTCACGATCATCCTATCCCATATCCATTGGGATGGGTAAATAAGTATGCAAAGATCAAGGTAAAAAAATAGTGTAAGATTAACATTTTTGTAAGTGTTGATTTTATTGATGAAGTGAAATTGGATGTAGTACCCCTTGACATATGTGGAATAATGTTTGGAATATCTTACTTGTGTATGAGGTATGAAATATCCATGTGGAGAGACAACCCTTTTGGCAAATATTTAATAGACAACGAATGCTTGTCATTGATGGCAAGAACAACAATGAAGATGGCATGAATACAGGAAGTTTGTAATCGACAGGCAAACAGAAGATAAGT
>CBVK0100099347.1:0-13073 GCA_900067695.1 Picea abies | reverse complement strand
AAGTTTGTAATCGACAGGCAAACAGAAGATAAGTTCAGGAAGGTCGAATGATCAAAGGCGAATGATCGAAGGTAGCAAATGATCGAAGGCAACACAACATTGATCGAGTAATCGAAGATTCGTAAAGGTTAAGAAGAATATCTGATCGTTGAAGAGGAGGACAGATCTCAATCGTCAGATTCAAGTGCAGGATCCGACCATCGTTGGATCAAGAAGAACCCGCACGTTCTTTAAGGTACAAGGAGAAGTGGGCACAATCGCGATATGAAAAATCATGATGTAATCTGAGCCGTCAGATCAAGGTTTGATCTGGACCATTAATTCTAGTCCATGTCATAGTTTCGGGGATCGAGAGTTCGAGATGTCAAAGTTAATTAACATCAGGAATCCCGATATCGCGATATGCGAAATCACGATGTAATCTGAGCCATCAGGTCAAGGATTGATTTGGACCATTGATTCCAGTCAATGTCAGAGTTTCGGGGATCGAGAGTTGGAGATGTCAAAGTTAATTAACATCAGGAATCCCGATATCTGCCAACCAAGCCAAGAAGTTGATTAGTTCCAGTAAGAAATATGTTTTACCCTTCTTGAGATAAAATCAAACTGACTATTATCCTATAGGATTAAAGGAATTGCTAGAGGTGCGTACTAAGGATAAAAAACATATGTTGGAGGAGTTTCTATAGACACAGAGAGGAGTTTTCTAGGAGCCTAAAATGCTACCACCCAAGAGAGAAGTGGAGCATTAAATACAGTTATTGATAGACTATCCATTATCAAATATTGCATTGTATAGATAGTCTATTTTGGAAGAAGATTAATTGAAAAATAAGTTCCAACAATTGTTGGAGTAGGGTGTGATTTGACCAAGCACCTCACCTTGTGGGTCACGTATCATAATTGTACAAAAGAAGGATGGGACTTGGCTAATGTGTATAGACTACACATTGAAGAAGATTACACTAAAAAGTCAGTACACATTTCCTAGGATCGATGATCTATTAGATAAGTTGTAGGAATCAAAATATTTAACCAAGTTGGATATCAAATCAAGATACCACCAAGTATGCATCAAGGAAGAAGACACCTATATTTATGAGAATGATGAATGATGTATTATGCCCATATCTAGATTCATTTTTTATAGTCTATTTGAATGATATACTAGTTTATATTGATACCTATGAGGAGCACATATCACAACTCATGGAGGTGTTAGAGACTATAAACAATCACCAACCGTTGGATAACCTAAAGAAATGTGAGTTTTCTCATCATACTTTGGTGTATTTGGGGTATGTTATTGGTGTAGGGGAGCTCGATATAGATCCCAAAAATATGGAGGTCATCATGAAATGGCCAGTTCCTACAAATTTCACTAAAGTTACGAGTTTGTTTGGGGAAACACAATACGAGTGGGAGTTCATAGCATTTTTTTCAGCAGTAGTTGCACCACTCCACAAAATAACAACAAGTGGTAACAATTTCCAGTGGGGGAAGAATAAATAGAGGGATTTCGAAGAGATATAAAAAAAATTCAATCAAGCATTGGTTCTCACATTTCAAAACTTGCAAAATCATTTCTAAGTGAAGATAGATTCAAGTGGGTATTCCACAAGAGTAGTTTTGATGCAAGGAAGAAGGATTGTATGCTATCATTCTGAAATATTTAATTAGGAGGTTTTCAACCATCCTACATACGACAAGGTGATCTATGCCCTAGTTCATGTTGTCAAGAAGTGGAAGAACTATATAATGGGAAAGGAGACTATACTCCACATAGATCACTAGCCTCGACAGTATTTTCAAGCCCATAGTAAGCTACAACAAACCAAACATTACAAGTAGATGGAGTTTTTACAACAATTTCTTCTAGCCATCGAGTATAAGAAGGGCATAAAAAATAGGTTAGCATACATTCTTTAAATGGAACCCATATCCAAGACTAAATCTTTAGGAACTCTGATGCCCATGGAACCTTTTACCCATGATGCATACATAGAAGAGTACACATAAGATGAGGAATTCAATGAGGTGTTTTATCAACTACAAGGAAAAAATAATATAGAATAAGGTGATAGAAATCCTGACTATCATTTCCAAAATGGGTTACTCTACAATATCGACAAGTGATGTGTCCCTAAAGGTGAGCGAATATATCCTCTTAGAGAGGCTCACACCTCCAAGGTTGCAGCACATTTTAGTGTTGGGAAGACAATTGTGAACTTACAAAGTTATGTGTGTTGAAATAGAATGTAAGAAGATGCAGTGTGGTATATTAGAGGATTTATAAATTGTTGTACCATCAAGCCCAATAATAGGAAGTAATTTCTATACCATCTCCTACCTGTACCCAATCGAACTTGAGGAATCATTTCCATGGATTTTGTGGGAGGTTTACCAACAACCAGGAAGGGACATGAAAAAATATTTGTGGTATTGATATGTTTAGCAAGATGTGCATTCTCCTGCCTTATAAAAATATCGTAAAAGGACAAGAATCAACAAACATATTATTTGAAAAGGTCTAGGTGCACTTTTGGATACCAAGAAGCATCATCTCAAAAAAATATATCGTATTTCTCAGTACGTTTTGGACTATATTGTGGGAGAAGATGGAAACTAAATTGAAGAGATATACAACATTCTATCCACAGACAGATGGGAAGATAGAAGTAGTCAACAATAATTTGGTGTAGTGTTTGAGGGGTTATAATTAGAATCTTCCAAATACTTGGGATGAAAATATGATCCACATACAACACTCTTTTAATGCGTATCAATTACAAGGAATTGAACAATATTACAATGTAGAATCGATACCTTTTTCCAATAATAAATGATATGTTGGATCAGTTGTAGCATTCCAAGTACTTTACTAAGTTGTATTTGAAATCAAAATATCATTAGGTACAAGTGAAATAAGAATATACCTAGAACACTACCTTCAAAATAAGGAAAGGTTTGTATGATTGGTTGGTTATGCCATTCATTTTATGCAACACGCTGGCTACATTTATGATACCAATGAATGATGTTTTATTCCCTTCTCTAGATTCATTTGTTATTTTCCATTTGGAAGATATATTGGTTTATAATGCTACATGGGAGGAGCACATATCACATCTCATGCAAGTATTAGAGACTTTGAAGAAGCACCAACTATTGGCTAACCTCAATAAATGTGGGTTTGCTCAATAGTATTTTGTGCATTTGTGGTATGTGGTCAGTGGAGGGGAGCTCAAGATAGATCCTATAAATATGGAGGCCATCATGAAATGGCCACTTCCTACAAATTGCACAAAATTTAGGATATTTGATGTGGTAACAAAGTACTTGTGTAAGTTCATATATTTATTTTTAGTAGTACCTGCATCACTCCATGCCGTAACAGTGAGAGGTAAGAGTTTCTAGTGGGGGAAGAATCAACAAAAGGATTTTGATGAGTTGAAATTAAATATCAATCAAGCACCAGTGATTGTGTTACCAAACTTGCAAAATCCCTTTGAAGTGGAGACAAATGCAAGTGGGTATGCCATGGGAGAAATTTTGATGCAAGGAGGAAGGCTTTTATGATATCATTATGAACTATTTCATGGGGAGGTTCTCAAATATCCTACCTACAACAAGAAGCTTGATTCCTTGGTAAAAGTTGTTAAAAAGTGGAATCACTATCTGATGGGCCAGGAGACGGTCATCCACATAGATCACCAGTTGATCTAGTATTTGTAGGCCTAAAGTAAGTTACATCAAAATAAGCACTACAAATGGATGGGGTTATTATAAACATTTCATCTAGTCATAAAGTATAATAAGGGTGTAAAAAACAAGTTGGAAGACCTGATTTCAAGGCCACCCACATCCAATATTATATCTTTGGGAACTCTAATGCACATGGAGCCTTTTACCCATGATGCGTACAAAGAGGAATACACAAAATATGAGGACTTCAAGGAGGTGTTTCAACAACTACAAGGCCAAATTCATATACAAGAATGTGACATCAAGATGACTATCATTTCCAGAATGGGTTACTCTACAAGATTGAAGAGCTCTGTGTTCATAAAGGTGAATGGTTGAAATGTATCAAAGAGACAGACACCTCCAAGGTTGCAAGACATTTTAGTGTTGGGAAGACAATCACCAACTTACAAAGGTATGTGTATTGGCCCATAATGTAAGAAGATGTAGCACAATATATTAGAGGATGTATACTTTGTTGTACCAGAAAGCCCAAAAACATGAAGAAAGGTATATACCATCCCTTACATGTACCCACTTGACCTTTGGAAATCCTTTCCATGGATTTTGTGGGATGTTTACCAACAACCTGGAAGGGACATGACTATTTATTTTTGGTAGTTGACAGGTTCAGCAAAATGTGCATTCTCATGTCTTGTAAAACTACCATCAATGGACAAGAAGCAACAAACAAGTTCTTTGAACATGTCTGGGTGTACTTTAGGATACCAAGGAAAATCATCTTAGATAGGGATACCCGATTTTTTGAATGCATTTTGGACTACATTGTGGGATAATATGGACACTAAGTTGAATAGGTCTATAGCATTCCATCCATAGATAGATGGGAAAACATAAGTAGTCAATAGGAATTTGGTGCATATTTTGATGGGTTACAATCAAAAGCATCTAAAGACTTGGGATGAAAATTTGATCTATATACAACACTCTTATAACAAAACAATCCACACTTCCACTGGTAAGTCACCTTTTGAAACTTTCTTTGGGTATTTTGCACCTTCACCCTTAGATGTTGTATATGGATAAAAAGGAGGAGTGAGGGAGGACCTCATAGGAGATGCATTAAAAACAAAAAAATTGTTGATAATATCAGGTAAATCCATTTTCAAGTATAGGAGAAACTGAACAAGTCATGAGAAAAGTATAATGCTAGACATCACCAACACAGACCTGAGAAAATAATTAGAGTGGGAGACAGAGTATGGTTATAGTTGAATAAGGAAAGGATATAGTGTCCTGCAAAGAAGATAAAGGCTCTGTAGTATGGTCATTTTGAGGTATAATAAAAGGTGGGAGATATCGCCTACAGACTCAATCTACACCCACACATGCATATTTACTTAGTATTGAATGTGGATAATCTCAAACTCTATGAGACCTCCATGTTGGATCAAGAGGAGGAGAAGGTCCTACTTTCCATAGAGGATTTAACACCAGATGCTTAGGTAGAGTTCGTAGAAGACACAGTTTTGCAGAAGTGATCTAGAACTACAAGACAAGGGAAACATGACCTTTGGAGGATTGGGTTGAAAGGACAACTTCTAGGAAAATCAAAGTGGTACTCCAAGGAGAAGGTAGCAGAAAAATTATGTCACCTCATTCAGTAAATATTTTGGGGACCTAAATCCTCCCTAAATGGGAAGGTATGATCCAAATTGGATCATTATATTATTTTTCATCTATCTCACTACGTTTTGGGTGGAAAAATGGGAGGAATTGGCTTGTAGGGCCATTTCGGTGGCTGGTCCAAATTTTGAAATTCAAGTCCAAAAAAACAACCAAAAATCTTTAAGAGCCATTTTGAGTCATCAAACAACCTTTTTTTTGGTCCAGACCTTACTACACATCGATACTTTTCCAACAACACAAACTGTTCGTTAATCAAAGTATGAGAAAGTTATACCTCTCGCAAGTTGACCTACCATATTGATCACCATGGTGTGAGTGGATGCCACATCAACCTCCATTACTTAGACAGGTGAGGTTGGCCATGTAGTTAATTATAAGAACATTCTAGAATTTCCAAAACCTTATCACAATTGAATGTTGAGGAAGTCAAAAACTTATCCCTAGATGGCTATCGGGCTAGGTTAAAAACCGAGCCACTAAAAGGATAAGGGGTTCCATTCTTTTGTATTTGATCTTGTTCCATAGCTGGGCATAACATCTCAGATTGGTATTCTATGAGCATAATAGAGGAGGAGATATTTTGTAGCATCTATTCAGGACACAGTTCAAAGTCAACTCAACAAAGAGTGCCTCTTTCTTTGTATTTTCACCATTTATATACCAGAGAAAAGAGAGCAGAGAAACATCAGCTTCTAGCTAGGTTTTCTATCATATTAGGTTTCCCAAGTCATATCTTGTGTTATTTGTGGATGGTGTGAATGTGCTTTATTGTTCTCTATTTTCTACTTTTTATCTATTTTATCAGTAACTAAATATTCTGGAGATCTATGAACTTCTACAAGTATTTTGCCTCCCAAAAAAATCTCCTAACTTCAGTGAAATTTGTAGGAACTAGATATTTCTTGATGGATTACATATTTGCAAGATCTACCTTGAGCTCCCCTCCACCAATCACATACCCAAAATACACCAAAGACTACTTAGAAAACTCAGATTTCTTGAGATTATCCAGAAGTTGATGCTTTTTCAGAGTCTCTAGCACCTGCATAAGATGTGATATGTGCTCCTCCTAAGTAGCATTATAAACTAATATATCATCCAAATAAACAATAACAAATGAATCTAGAAAAGGGTGTAAAAAATCATTCATTAGTCTCATAAATGTAGCCTATGCGTTGCATAAACCAAATGGCATAACCAACCACTCATACAAACCTTTCCTTATCTTGAAGGAATTCTTCCAAGTATCTTGGTCTTTGACTCATACATGGTGATATATTGGTTTCAAATCTAACTTAGTGAAATACTTCTCATGTTGCAACTGGTCCAATGGATCATCGATCCTTAGCATGGGGTACTGAGTCTTCAATGTAATCTTGTTAAATTCCCTATAATCTATACACATTCTCCAAGTATCATCCTTCTTGGGCACAATTATGATGGGTTAGCCACAAAGTGAGGTACTTGGTTGAATCACACCCTGCTCCAACAACTGTTGCAATTCCTTTACTTCATTTTCTTCCAGAACAAACTGTCTATACAACCCAATATTCGACAATGGGGAGTTTGGAAATAATTTTAATTCGTGCTCCACTTCCCTCTTAGGCGATATCCCTTTAGGCACCTAGAACACTCCTCTATATTCATATAGAAACTACTACAATTGATGTTTCTACTCTTTAGTACACCCCTCTAGGGATTCCTTCACTCTCATTGACTCATCATCAGACTAAATTTCTCTTAAGAAAAGAAAAACATATTTCTTACTAGATCTAATAAAATTATTGGCTTGGTTGGCACCGACCAGTGAGATCTTTGAGTTGCCTTTATACGAATTGATGATGTAGGACTTCCCATCCTTGATCAGTTGGTATTGGTTGGCTCTCCACATGAATATTTTATCCCTCATATACATGTAAGGGCTTCCAAAAAGTACTCCACATACATCAAGGGGTACTACATCCAATTCCACTTCATCAATAAAATCAACACTTGTAACAAATTTAATATTACACTATTTTGTTACCTTTATCTATGTATACTTGTTTACCGAACCCAATGGATAGTTGCTAGGATGATTGTGAACCTCCAATCCAATCTTATTAACCATATATTCTACTATGATATTAGTCTGTGAACTAGAGTCGAATAGAGCATCTATCTCAATCTTTTTACCCTTAATCTTGATGTGGAAGAGATTGGTCATCTCCTTCTCTTCCTAGTGATGAAGGCTACTCATTCACCTCCTTCTACACAGATGTGCAGACAATTTGTCATCAACATCTGAGCTACTTTCAACCTGATTTCTTCAATATTTGGATAGAAGGTTATTTTTCTTTCCATCCTTCTTATGATTCTTCGGGTTCATCTCTGGATGTATTTTCTGGCATTTTTCCTCTGTGTGGCCATCAATGTTGCAATGATTGCAATGGTTTATGAGAATGTGAGTTTTCATAGTTAGACATAATGCATCATATGTTTCTGGATATATACTTTGTACATAGTTTTTGAAACGTTCAACATTTGGAGCGGACACTCCACCCATCATCAGGGAGAACCAAAAGCTCAAATGTGGGAAATGAGTGCCAGCGTAGCATCCCCAACCCTGAGCTGGGAAATGCCACATCCAAGTTTCAAATTATGATAGCATTTAATTTACTAATATGTTCTGCACATGAACAAAGTTAAGAGCAATAATAATAGTACACAACAACAATAATTCATACATATAAATAGCAGAAATTTCATAGCAAAACATCATAATTCATAACATAGAATTTACACAAACACATGGAACTCAAGGACCCCCTTGTCCCCACTTTTTAGACTTAGGATAGATTCATATCCTTAACTTTATATTTTAAGGAATAATAATATAATATTCCATTGGGATTAAGCCCCCATTATCTTATTATACATTTCCTATGCTCTTAGCCCCCCCTTTCTCTTTCTAGTGGAGTTTTGCCCTCACCTCTCTTGTTGGGTCAGTCTGCAGCAGTGTTGTATTTTTATTAATGTATGAGTATGATTACAAATTACAATATAGGCATGTTATCCTTTTAGCAATCTACGCTCTCCAGCCTAATAATCACATAAGAACTCTAGACTATAATATCTTGGCTCACGAGCCTATAAAACCTATGTACAACTACATTGGGGATTAACATGGGGTATTACAGTCCCCTCCCGCCCTTATTTATGCATTGTCCTTAGTGCATTATAGACATGTACATTCAAAATTATTCAAACATCTCCATGCATTTTCTATAGAAGCTTGTTATCCTTATGGTGTTCTTCTTTTCAAGCACCAAATTCTTGTCTTCATACTCAGCTGAAAGTTCATTGCTTTATTCTACAAATCTTCCTTAGGAAAGAAATCAACCCACTATAGCATTCTTGAGTTGCCTCTTTCTTGTTGCACTCACCCTTCTAGGCTCAGGCATCCTTTCACTATTGCACATTCCTTCAATGATCCATCTTGCCAAGGCTTTCACACACAAGGAGAGTGTTAGCTCGTTACCAGAACCCACCGAGATTATACATGTATAGGGCTCCAATGTCTCCATCAATAGTTGTTCTTCCTTGGCATACCAGCTTGAAGCTATATTATCTCATTTGTATCATACACATATAGTCATTATGAGACAATATTATAAAATTTTCATTTAGAAATTCAAATTTGTTTCATAAGGAAATTTGACTTGTTTCAAAAATATGAAAATCTATCTCATAATTTTCCTGGTTGTTGCAACAACAAGCATTATTATTTATTATGGCCTTCTTCAACACCATACTGGAGACTACTTTTCCTGCAATGATACCATCTTACATTTAGACAATAAATTATTAGTGCTTCTTGTATAATATACCATATACTTATATTGTAACAATTTCAAAGTTTACAAAGTGATATTAGAATTGTTTATATTTAACAATTTAATCACCACTAGCAACCTATTTGTTAACTAGAATGAAATTATCATTCTCTGCATATATATTATCAACATCCAAACTGGAGACTACTTTTCCTGCAATGATACCATCTTACATTTAGACAATAAATTATTAGTGCTTCTTGTATAATATACCATATACTTATATTGTAACAATTTCAAAGTTTACAAAGTGATATTAGAATTGTTTATATTTAACAATTTAATCACCACTAGCAACCTATTTGTTAACTAGAATGAAATTATCATTCTCTGCATATATATTATCAACATCCAAGGTTTTACTTTGTTCCTCTGATAGTGCTTTCGTGTGACTACTTTAAGTTGCAACTCCCTTGTTTCATTATTTAACAGCTCCTGAAAATGTTCTCAACTTCATGGGTTAGTATTAATTACAACATTTCAGTTGTTAGCATTATCATTTCCCGTTAATATAATATATACATGCATTCAAAAAAAATGCATTCAAGCATAACAATTTAGCATGCATAAGTGTAACTCTGCCACTTACATGCTATGCATGAGTGCAACTCTTCATGCATATATATTCAATGCACATTTGCATTGACTTCATAATGTCATTTATCTAAGTCATGTATCCCACATTGGTAAATTAGAAGGTTTTTCGAATGCCCTAACACATTATCCATACACTTCCTATTGCGTGCTCAACTATTTGGATGCCTTCCTTTTCAACCTAAACACTACACCAAGAATAGAATTGCATGGTGCTCTTTAGTGTTAGCAAAAAGGTTGCAGTCCAAACCTTGGCTAAAGTAGGAATTTTTCCTTGGACACTTGTGTGGCACTAAAGCCTTTCCATATCCAACCATGTCATGGCCTCATATATGACTATCTTTACTGGCATCCATTCCTATAACAGGATCATATCCTTTTATCGCTTTGGTTATTAGCTCATAACCAATATAACATGACATTCTACTATGTCATTTGTATGCATTCAAAATGTAGCAATTTATATAATTATTACAAGCGTTAATCCTTTACCACACCTAGTGGTATCTTATTTTCATTAATGCATTCAAATTATACAATAATGGAATTTTATAAAATAAACTCTAGTTGAGGGAATTCTTACCTAAACTCCCTTCAGTAGTTATGCATCATAAATTCATAAAATACATACCTGCATAGTTGCCATTAAATAAATTAAATTTACCTAGTTAGTTGTTATTAGTAGGAGCTCCCTTCATATGGATGGCTTCCATATGTAGCAACCTTATCAACATAAATTGCATCCATGCAATAATTATTTCTTTCCTGGCACAAAAACCATCATTAGCAACTTTCATAATCATATATAACATTAGACTACTTCTAGTCATCATCATGTTATATAGATACTAACAAATATACATTAAATACAACATATCTATATGCACTAATACTGCATCACTAACATGCTCATCAATGCATAAGTATTCCATTTTTTCGTACTATGTATGGTTGTCCAACAAGCCATAACATAATTTCTTCTACAATAATTATAGCAACCTCTTTCTCCCTATACCACTTTTCCTTGTTGTTCTTGGCTATCTCTAGCCTTATTGAGTTCGTGTGTCAATTTGTACTCTTGTTGGAATCATTGTACATGCTTATTTTTGTCTTGAGTACCTTTCCAACAGAATCACGCTTGGCTACCTTTTCTTTTCCAACCAAATACTATGTTGATATTAACTTTTAACATTCCTCAATTTATGGACCAAACTTATTCAACCTTTCCTTGACTAAACACTTCAGCACTTGCATTTGCTTGAAACATTCTTTTCTCTTTTCCTGACCCATTTGGTTTCAACTTGACATGCATAATCAACTTCCAACATGCCATAATAATGCACATATGTCTTCTTTTCCAGCTTCATAAAATCAATCTGGAAGTAGTTAGCACTTCTTTCAATTGTCATCATACTTTCATGTGTTACTTCCAACCCCTGGAATGTCTCCCGTGGATATTTTCCACTTGAGATGGATGTTTTTCAAGTACCATCTCTTTTGCATTATATACCAAGAAGAGAACTATTTTATTCTTCATGGTTCCTCATTAGTGTCCCTTTAGGAAATCACCTCCATGCCTTGGTCTCTTTGATTTGTCATCCCATTGTACCTTGGCAATGCACTTAACACCATTGGAATGTACTCAACATATCTCTTCATTGTTTTCACAGTTATGAGTGCTATTGTTGGTCCTAAAGTTTGGACTTGAATGCTAAAGGAGAAATCTAGGCCACCTCAAATTTGGAATAGTTGTTTTTTTTATAAGTTGGTTTTGTTGGTCAGCTAAAGGATAGGTTTTCAATGATGAAAATCTAGTTGGACTAGCCAAACAATATGAATGTAGGTTCTCCTTAGCTAATGGTATGACTATTGATGGACAATTGGGAATATGAAAAGAAAATCATAGGAAACAACAACAAGCAATGCAATGAATTACCTGCTATTTGAGAATTAATACTTAAAATGATATTTTAAGACCTAGACAAATATTTGGACACAAATCATCCAAGATGTTGCCAAACAATTGATATTTTACTAAAACAATGGTTGTAGAACAAGTTTCATAATCAACAAAAAGATGAGTTACGACAATAGTTGAAATCAAAAGGAAATGTGCATTGCACACATCATAAACTTGCTTCCAAGATAAGATTAAAACACATACAGATTTGAGTAAGAAAAAGCAATTGTCATCAATATATATTCACTAGGTAGAGATATTTACAATCATATGAGTAGGTCCAACCAATTATGCTACTTATATTTTTTCCTCCAAAAAAATTGAACCCTCACACAATACAAAAATTGTCTATTTATTATTGTTGCAAAGGATTTCGACCATTCTCAAAACTAAATCTCAACTCTGCATAACAATTAAAATATTGGACCAACATTCCTTCACTACAACATAGAAACACCTCTTTAACTTGAGAGTACTTAGAGGAAATATCCGTCATGACATACTTTAACTTTACCTTAACAAAATGTGGTTCTTACCACACAAAAATGGACCACTTATTATGCTTTGACATTAATGTCTCAAACCTAGAACAAATAAACTTTTACAAGTGAAAAATACTTCCACTATCTAAGTTGGAGTGAAACAACCCTTGACAAAATGACTATGACAAATGAGAATGATTGGAATTGTGCATTGTCCATGTGCATTCCAACTAGAGAGTAACTGAGAGATATCATGATTAGTTGGAAGTATCCTCGAACTCTCCCTCCTTAACAAAAATAGTCTAGACTCTAGTTCAGATCATCTCCTTCAAGAAGAAACATGTCTTCTAATGTTTTATTTGCAATTTTTGATACTTTTTCTGCAGCTTGGAATGTTGCTTTTCTAATTCTTGATTATGTTGTTGCAAAGTTTGGATTTGTTTCTTTAAAGTTTGCACCTAGTGGTTGTCCTTTGCATCTTCATTAGACTCTTCTTTTGGTTTGACCATGACATGTTTCTTACCTTTCTCTTTCAACCTCTGCTCTTCATCCATGTAGCTTTGTTGTGATCAACTAACATTTTTCGTTTATTGGTCCTCATTTCATATCTGTGCACTATTTCAAGTCCTTTTCCATGTGCTTCCTTCATATGCTCATGCGCTTATGATATGTGGACCTTAATTTTGGTTTGATATCCTCTGAATATTGCTTGGAGGGTTGATCCAGATTTATGTAGGAACACAATGAAGTACAGAAATACACATAAAC
>CBVK0100099346.1:2230-25993 GCA_900067695.1 Picea abies | reverse complement strand
GATACTCTTCTAAAGAATGGGAATTCAATAGAGTATTCCTTTGTTCGTACAGTTGACCGTCCGGACTGAAAAAGGGGTAAACTACCGCTGGACAGACGTGACTTCAAATTTCAGTTTAATGAGCATGAAAGGTCACAAGATCGCTCGGAAATCTTTTCATTTTTAGAGGGTCTGAAAAGGGCTTAAAAGGAGACCCGTTTAAGGAACGTTCTTATGGACCAATTTAACGAGTGTGAAGAAACAAGGTCAGTCGACAATATTTTCATCTTTAAGGAGTCTGGAAAGGGCTTAAAGAAGACTCCATAATGGTTACTTTTCGAAGTTAATCTAGACGAGATCGAAAAGAATAAATGTAGTCTCGTCGGATGTTGCTTTCGGATCTCAAAGCGAGCTTGAAAAACAACAAAGTTAGCTCATGATAGACTCTTTGTGGGTTGATGCCTGGCATCTCCTCGGGGGAGTTGTATGCTCCGACGAAAATATTGTCTATGAGGCCAAGGGTTCTAGAGATATTGATAGGTATCATTTCAGCAATGGTTTCCATATTACCCTCAGCATAGATCTTGTGTGTAACTAAGGGATTAGTATGCCAAGACCTATCTCCAGTCATAGTCACAACGATTTCTCCTGCTTCGATTTGGCTTAACTTTGGGAGGAAATATGATATGTGATGAAGATCATCCCAAGGTTTGTCTGGACTAGTCATTGCTTTGATTACTGCTTCATCATAAGTCAAGACTAAGTCTAACGAATCGGTGTTGGTGAGAGAACCCTCAGCCCAGATAGGCTCTAGAGGTGGATCCAACTCTTGTGCGGGAGTCGGATCAAGGATAGCTTAAGCTTGCTGGACTAAAGAGTACACCACTTCAATGATCGACAAGGGCATGGACATGCTGGGGTGCCCTGTCTCATCCATCATGGATGATGGGGAAGGAAGAA
The DNA here is from genome assembly GCA_900067695.1 of Picea abies. Classification (NCBI taxonomy): domain Eukaryota; kingdom Viridiplantae; phylum Streptophyta; class Pinopsida; order Pinales; family Pinaceae; genus Picea; species Picea abies. Next base: position 25,054 of record CBVK0100099346.1, on the reverse strand, counting down.
TCCAAGGATCCTCGAAGTAAGTCGTGCGGAACGAAGAAACTTGAAAAATCTCAACCTTATGGTGATTCGATATAAACTTGACATCGTCATGAGGAGGTGGTTAATCGAAGGTACCCATCAAGGATGGGCACAAACCAACTCCTACATTAACGACACCAGGTTGAGGATTATCAATCATGGGAACTGTGGATGCCCCCAAAGCTGGGTCAGGTCTAGAGAAGGACAATTGATCAATGGTCACTATCCGATCCTTTTGCGGAAACAACAAGACTTGGAAAACTGTAGCAACCAAAGCTTGCATAGCATAAGTCCAACTACGACCTAACAAGAGATTATAGTTGAGGGGGGAACTGACTACCTCTACTTCAACACACACAGTCTTCCCTCCTAACTGCATAGGGAAAGAAGGAATGATGCCATGTGGTCAGAATGAACGACCGTCGAAAGCAGTGAAGAGAGTAGGTGATGGAGACAACTCGGGCTGACCAATGGCTTTCCAGAATGCTAACGACATAACGCATGTCGAGGTGCCCTCGTCGACCACCGTGCGAAAGATATTGCTTGTAAAATTTTTCGTGGGATGAGCCACTACTATCTGAAATGCTACGTGGTAAGGCAGACGAGGTTTTAATTCAGTTGTATCTAGCATGATGGTACTCGGGTTACAAGTCTCAGTAGATCCTAAAGCAGTCAACAAGGCTTTTCACTGAGCAGGGAAACTTTGGAGGTCTTATTTGTCTGATCAAAAGTCTATTTGTGAACAATATGGTATATATAATATAGACTTACAGCCCAGAAAGAAAAGAAAATATTATAAAAAGGATAGGAACAAAACAGGTTCATATAAGTTTGTGCCTAGATCCCACTATTATGATCCAAAAGATATTCATCTAAAGACTCACAAAGATGAGCTCAAACAAAAGATCAAATGTTGGATCTGCGGGAAAGAAGGGCATACTGCATTCTCTTGTCCTGATAATGAAGCAGCAAGAAAGGGCAAAGGTAAACTCTCTGAACAAAGAGCTAAAGAGTTCAGAGATAAAAGAGAAGAAGAAGAAAGAAGACGAGTCAGATTTGGATGCACGAGATGTGGTAGTGCGTCCCATGATACTAATGACTGTCCACAAGGGCCATTCTATCAGCCCAAATTAGAAGCTCATCCTGTACAGACTGGTTGTTATTCCTCCTCTTATTCCTCTGGTGATGAATCTTCTTCATATGAAGAAGTAGTTGTAAATATTGTGTGTGGGTGTGATAATCCATTATTATCTACTTGTACATATGATAGTAGTAACTCTGCAAGTTCTATCATGTTGCCTATAGAAAAATTGAAAGTCTGTATACATAGTATGAAAGGAAATCTTGATGATCAGGCCCAGATGCTTGCACAAATCAAAAGTCTCCCTGAAGGAGATATGAAATCAGCCCTACTTGATGCGTATGTAAAAATTGTCAAAGCAGAACATAAGGGACAAGTTGGTCCTAGGAAGCAACCTCTTTTCCTAGAAGCCTCTTATGAAAAGAACACAAAGACATATATGAAGTTTAACAGAGAGCCGAAAATTCAAGAACTTTCTATTTCTGATCTAGCTACAGAGTTCTCTAATCTCAAATCAGAGGTTGCAGCAATATGCAAAGATCTCTCTGCCTTACAAGAAGCAGTTGAATATGGATATCCCATAGATTCATGGGCAAGACAAGAGATAATGTTGATAAAAGAAATATTGGATTATATTCCTCCACCATTAGAGGATGCTCCTTATAATGATGAAGAACCAGAGTCTTCAGTTCAAAACAATCCTGTCTCAAGCATGGTGCAAAAGTTTTCAGGTATGCAAGTATTGCCTATTTCATATCAAAAATACTATGTACAGATACAACTAACAAGGGGTTTGGGATAAATCTTCCACCACAGAGTAATTCTTGGAGGCCCCTGCATTTGGATTGTGAGAAGCTCTCTTAAACGCACCTTTTGGAATGCGTGTCATTGTTTCACCCAACGTCTTCTCTATCTGTAGAGGAAGAGATGGGATCTCAACTTCTTTTCCCTTCTCAGAGGTGCTTGGTTTACTATAGTCGTGTGATCTAGTCGTAATTAAAGCATCACCCCTAACCATATATACGTTCGTGGAAGAGGATTTATTTGGAGGGGGACAGTTTTCCTGGCTGCCCCCTTCGGCACTTGTAGAGGTTTGAGTTAAATTTTGCCCATGCTGAAAGGGGTTAGTCAACACGGCTTGCTGTTGCTGTGTGACAAACTTTTGGGCCTCCACAAGTCGAGGACACAGATGGGTCGAGTGGTCTTCCGCACACAAATTTCATGGATACCTCACCTTCCATTTTTCCGTAGTGCCCTCGCCAGCATTATCAATGGGTTTTTTATCCCCCTTACCCTTCTTCTGTTGTTTTTTCTTCCCTTCAGGCTGTTGGTTGGCCTTTGGGTTAGTTGTCTACACGGAGTGTACTTCCGACATTTGGGTAGGAGGAGAAGCCACAACAGTAGTCTGGCTGGCCGTTGAGTGTTGGATAGATAACTATTGCAATTGTTTTGTCAATTGCTCAGCAGGCTTGGTTTGTGCTGAACCAAATATACCATCGGCATGTGGTCCAGCTCTCTGTCTAGTTTTATCCAGAATTGATCATGATGCATCCAACAGGATGTTATATAATAAACCAGACTGAGATTAGATAAGCTCAAACTGTTGAGCCCTCATGATGGCATCTTCCTCGGAGAAAACCCCAGAAGTTGCGACGTCTTTGGATAATTGAGGAACTAAATACTTAAGGAGCCACTCAAGTAGGAATGCTGGTGGAACTGGCACTTTGATTAGACTCTTTCGGCATCGCCACTCTCAGATATGGTCAGAGATATGGTCTGTGGTCGTCTGTTCTAAATTAGCAAGCAACTCTGTGCCCGCGTCGTATCTCATAGGTAAATGAAAATGGTTAAGAAAAGCCATAGATAGTTCGCGAAAAGAAGAATATCATGAATGATCAAGCTCTATGTACCATTTTGTGGCACTCCCAATAAGAGTGCGTTGAAACAATCGTAACTGGATGGAGTCATCTTTCAGTGATTTAGATGAACACCATAGGTGGAAAGTAGTCACGTGATCACCTGGATCTTCATTAGGCTTGGCCTTGAACTTTGGAATGTCCAAAGGCAACTTCGTCGGCATAGGAGGCCAATGCGGATCGTGACAGATAGGATCATTTAACAACCATGTCAAATTGGGCAAGTGTAATGTTGCCAAGAATGGTAGTTTGGGTTGTTGGTGATAACCTGGAAAAAAGGGTCCTGGAGTTTGACTGGCACCAGGTTGCCAGGAAAAGTTTGGTTGCTAGCCCGGATTCTAGTAGAAACCATGGCCCTGACCAGCGTAAGGATTTTTCATCTGAGGAGACATCATTGGCTGATTTCCCATAAAGGACATAGGATATTGGGTATGCATTATGTTTGACAGACTTTGGGAAGGATTACCCCATGCCAGTCCTGATGGGAGAGGCATAGAAGTTTGTCTGGGGTTCCATTGACTGTGGAAAGAATTACCCCAGAAAAAAATTCCAGAGGAAGGAACGGATCCTTGTCCTGAGTTCCAAGGTCCTGGTATATGTGCCCCCGGCGTAGGAATAATACCCTCCATCAGAGTAGACTATCCAAAAATGGGTGTGCCCCCAAATGGGAAAGCATTGGATGTGAAAGTGTTATTACCAAACGTCCCATTCCAAACAAATGGTGACAAACCTACCGACGGAGTTTGCGCAGGTGTTCCTTGACTCCTGGCTCCAAATGAACTTGTGTGTGTAGGCTGCCCAATGGACTGTTGATGCAGACCACCAAGCGAAGGGGATGAAGGAGAGATATGACCTCCAGTGTAAGGAAAAACATTGAAAGGGACATGAATGCCCCCAAGTTGACCCTGCAGAGGAGCGTTAGAGCTCCTCCCCCCCAGACCCAAAGTCTGTAAAGTGGAGTAAGTGAGTGTAGGACTGGTACCCGAACTAGGCATACCGTATGAAAATGGAGGGCCTGTCGCACTAGATGTGAAGGGAGGTGTGGCCACCACGATAGATGGGGACGGTCCACTGTGTGACATAGTTGCGATCAAGACCGTAGTGGCTCAGACCGATGACGGCAAGTTAGGAGATGCTTCTCTTGTGGTGACAATGGTGATGGGAATGGAAGAATTCCCAGAGGAAGTAACAGAGTTTGGTTCCATAACTGGGTTAGGCATTGATAGGCGTTCATAAAATTGAATTGGCACAATAATATATGGCCAAGTATTAGTGGATGGGGTTTCAACTATGCCAAGATTGGTGGTTGATTCCTCCGGGAGTTGTTCGGGCTCAATGTTTTGAAACCCGGTTGCTTTGAAAGACCCTCGTTGGTCTAGCTTCCACCTCAATGGTGGCGGGGGTGGCTCCAGTATAACCGATGGTAGGCCCAGAAGCCTTCTTGATCGACAGAGCTCTGAATCCTCTACTATGTGATAAGATCCACGACATGCTAAGGTATTCTACACATGCAAACAACAACACACACTAAAAGAAAGCCCCTAAAATATGAATCAAGCAAACACTAAACTAGTTGGAAGAACAATTACAACAACCAACACTAGAGAAACTTACCAGTGTAAGTGCAACTCGAAAATGGAAGCACCCTCTGGGTATAATCTGCAAAGCATGGCCAGATGTCTGTCCTAGGTACCGCGGTATACCCCCGGAGTCACCTGTGTATGTCCCTAGAAAAGATTGGAAACTAGTTTGCCAGCACGCAAAAAATCACCAGGCGAGTACACTCGATAGTCGGGTAGACCACAATGAGCAGGGTATCAAGCCTAAAACTTGTCAAGGGTATCGAGAGAAAATGGTCCGGAAGACAACTGAGGACCTCGAATGGATTTGAGACCCACGAAGCCCCGTGGAAAATGAAAACGACGGAATCCCTTAACAAATCCTCGATATGTGTTCTCCACTACGCTCAGTCCAGCTTTGGAGGGGTTATCTCTGCTACCTTTCCTTACACGACCTCGTGTTTATCCCCTGTTTTAGAGGGGGGTCCCAGATAACTTTCACGCAACTGGACTTCTACACTCCCTATTGACAGACTCCAATGTTTGGTTTGAGTGGCCTTGGAGAATTTACTCTCCAACCTATTCCAAGGCCCTAGTCCTAAGCTAGTGTATGCACCCTATAAACAAAAAGTCTAATTGATTTTAATTAGCGTTGCTTTTGATGGGATTTTTTTACATCACAAGGTATGGAGGTGAAATTGATGGTGTGTAAAGACTCAAAGAAAAATGAACAAGAAATGCTTGGAAACAAAAACTTTTACAAACAATGCAAAAACCAACAACTTTTCAACAAGAAAGACTTCTTTTTCTTTTCAAAATTTCTAAGATTTCATGCAGCAAACATAAAGGAATTTCGCTCAAATCTGTGAGCTATTTATACTCTAAATGTACTGCAAAAACTTATGCAAAAAAGACTTCTTCCTAGCTATTGATGCAGCAACACAATCTTCAAACAAAGAAGCAAACAAAAAGAAAATATTTTTTTATTTTATTTCAGTGCTAAATGAAGCAACAAAGTGAAAATTCTGACAAGCACAAAGCCAAGAAACAAAATAAAATTTTGGCTTAAAGCGTAGATCACAAAGAAACAGGGAAAATATGCACAAATGAAAATCAAGAAAGCCTCAACTCTTAATCTTGTCTAAAAACCATAAAACAAAAAATCTTTTTATTTTTTATCTTTCCTATCAACAATCAATCTAAGAAACAACAGGCTAAGGGTAAGAAACCTTAACCTATTGACTATGCAGCCCTAGACTCAAACCCTTGAGAGGAAAACTTCTCACCACAGGAGGGGATGACTGCCCCACCCTGATTGAAAAGCACCCAATCAAGCCCACGACTGTCACTAAGACAGGATGCGTTCAAACATGTGCTCAGATACAACAACGTGCGGGTACCTGCGGGCTAAACCTGAACAGGTTGTGGGTCTGTATAAAGGCTAAGACAAAACAAAACACAGGCAGCCCAGACCTGAAAAAGGCCTCTGGTACTGACAACCAGGGTCTCCTAGAGGCTTGGATGCTTCTTCTTCAACAGAAAAGAGAAATAATTGCAAAAAGAAAAAAAATACAATAAAGCAGACTGAGACAAGACTGTAAACCAGCAAGACCCAGACAATATCCAAAAATCCCCCTGAGAATGTAAAATTTTGACAGGGAAGAGGAGACTGCCTCTTAAGCTCTCTGAGCCCTACATGCTACTGAAACCACTATAACAGGCATTCAAACACGGGATGTAGAAGGTTAAGGCATGGGTTACACATGTGCAGGCCTTCTGCAGGCCGCGTGTACCTCTGTGTGTCCAGATAATAAATGTCAAGCATAGTCAAGAAAAAACTGGTATAAAGAACTAGGTTCCCTGCTAGCTATGACCTAACAGAAAACAAAAAAACAAAGAAATAGAAAATCTAATTCTTTGACTACCCAAAAACCTTCAACTAAATCCGGAAACCCTAAGAGTATCTATCCCCAGTGGAGTCGCCAATTCTGTTGTTGGGAAATTATACCCTACGGACTAACAAGCTAGGGCTTAAACTTTCATGTAGATCATGACCCTTAAGAAATCACTTTTAACCTTCTACCCCAAACCTAAAACCCTTTTTCAGATGCAAACATGGAAAGAACCTACTAACCTTTTCACTGATGTTTGGTGTAGATCCTCCGTTGCGCTTTATCTGCCAGCTTCTACTGCTCCTTCCAAAGATGATCCTGCAATCAAGGCAAAACACTACGCATGCATGCTATTGTTCTACTAGAGGGTTAGAGATTAAGCATAAATCGAATAAAACATATAAAACTCGTGCATTGGGACGGGAAAAGTATTCTTTATTAATCTCAAGATGAATCAACTTACAATAATAATAGATATCGGCCACCGTTCTTTGATCCTAATCCTGAGCTCCTCCTCTTCTTTGTCCTCCAACTGCTTTGCTTGAATTCTCCTAAAGCTTGAGGAAAGGCTAAAGGGTTGAGACAAAACGGATTCGGCAATTGGGCAGAGTTTCTTTTCTATGATTTTTCCTCCTCCAAATAGTACCCCTACCCCTTCTTTTATAGGCTAGAAGGAGCTAGGGTTTTGGATGAACTCTTGGACATGCATGGCTGGGAGTTCCGTTTAACTGACCCAAAGCTTTTCGTCCCGTTGGCAACTTTCCTTTTTTTGTGCTTTGTTAGGTAAACACGGGCTGTAGTGGGCTAGCCAGTGTTCCAACACGTGCAGTAGAAGGCCTGCCAGCATTCCAATGCGCCCAATAATGGGTTAGGGCACGGGTTACTTAATTTAAGAGGTTTTTAAAGAGTTTGTTCAGCATGGCCTTGGCAAGGAAGGGATATGAGTTGGCCCGATGCCAGGTAAGCATGTGTGGTGCAATTTAGGGTTATAACATAAAGCAGGTTGTACTAGCTAATAAGGATGGCAAGCTAGAATTTAGCTTCAATGCTAAGGCTATGAATACTATCTTCAGTGGGCTTGCAGAAGTAGAAATCGTAAAAGTTATGCACCTAGGAACTGCTAAAGAAATGTGGGACAAACACATTATTAGTTATGAAGGTAATGAGAAGGTAAAGGATGCTAAGCTTCAAACCTACAGAGTATAGTTTGAATAGATGAATATGAAAGAAGATGAAACTGTTGGAAAATACTTTCTGAGAGTTGAAGAACTAGTAAATGCAATGAAATCACTTGGTGAAAAAATTGAGGAACCTTCTTTAGTTCAGAAAATTTTGAGATCTCTACCAAATAGGTTCAACTTGAAGGTCTCTTCTATAGAAGAACTTAATGATATAAAAACCTTGGAGTTTGATCAACTTCTAGGAACATTGACTACATATGAAATGAGAATAGTTATAGATAAACCCACCTCCAGAGAAGCATCATTTAAGGAAGACAAGAATGAGGATTCTAAGCCTGATGAAATTGAAGAAAAATTTGTGAAGAGACTGAAGAAGGGATCAGGAAAATACAAAGGTAAACTACCTTTCAAATGTTTCAACTGTGGTAAGATAGGTCATTTTGCAAATAAATGTCCTCACAAAATAAAGGATCAAACATGTGATGATGAGGAGAAGCACAAACACATAAATTTATTTAAAGAGAATAATTTTAAGAAGAAAAGTCTTTGTGTAAACAATGATGATGATCCTTCAGATGATGAAGACAATGAATCCTCTATTGAAGATAAACTAAATGATTTTATGCTTATGGATATGGGATATTTTGATGATGAACACACAGGAGGTGAAATGGATGATGAAGAAGCTGTGGTGGATATGGAAGGTGAATTAATCAGTGCTTTGGAAGAAATTGACATACTCATAATTAAGAATAGAAAGAAAAAACAATTGTTGATACAATTTGAGAAAGACAGTAAACAACCTGATGAAGAATTTTCCCTAATAAAAGTGGAATTAGAAGAGGAAAAGAAAATTGAAGACATTCTGAAACAAAAGTTATCATAAAAAAAGGCAAGATGTGAATCTCGAAAAAGTAGTGAAAACCAGGAAAGAGTTGGAGACGTTTCAAGCCTTGTATTATCATAATCTGTCAAGTATCAAAGCATCAGAAGAATTGGCCACCATTCTAAATCAACAAAGAAAACCAAAGCTGAAAACGGGTCTGAGTTATGAAGAGGGATCAAGTAGTGATCAACTAGGCAACAAAGAACCCATCAAGTTTGTCAAATCTACCATCTATGACAACAAAAAACCTGCAGAAACAAAAGAAGATAATCATCTGCCTAGGAGGAGTAATGAAAGAGGTACCATAACTGAAACTATGGATTAGAGAAACAATGTACTCTCTGTTCAAATAAATCATCAACATAGAAGAAATCAACCTTCTCAAAGAACACAACCATTTTCCAGGTACCAACGCTTTTTCTATGGATATTGTTTCTTTTGTTCTAACTTTGGTCATAAAGCTATAAATTGTTCTTTAAAATTAAATTATGATCAATCAAGTCATTCAAGGTATAGATATATTCTAGAACAAAGAATGAGACAACCAAGTAACAAACCACCACAGACTGCAAATCACTTGATGGATGGGAAAAGGACACAGGTTAAGCATAACAATCGTTATGATCCTTTATTCGACGAACCAGAATGTCACATCTGTCATAACTATGGACATAAATATGTTGACTGTCGCTTAAGGAACTATGAACCATATTTGAATTCCCCTACTGAAAATGTCAAGGTTTGGAAGAAGAAAGAAAGTGACAAGTGTGGATTAGTGTTGTCATCTCAAAGACACTGGATGCTCCAAACATATGACGGGAGACAAAGTTAAGTTTCTATCTCTAAGTGAAAGCAAATCAGGAAATGTAACCATTGGAAATGATGCTCCAGGTAAAATAAAGGGTAAAAGGATGGTGAGTTTAAGTAATGGAAAAGGAAAATCCCAAGATGTTATACTTGTAGATGGGTTGAAACATAATCTACTCAGTGTAAGTCAAATGTGTGACAAAGGATGTGAAGTGGTGTTCATGTCCAAGGACTGCAAGATAAAGTTTGTAAACTTAGAAAAAGTGGTGGCCAAAGGCATAAGGACATAAAATAATGTATATGTGTTGAAAGAAGATAGAGAAGAGTGTCATCTAATAAAGCACAATGAAAGTTTGTTATGGCATAGGAGACTTGGAAATATAAACTTTGACCACTTAATCAAGCTCAAAAATCTTGAGACAGCAAAATATCTTCCAAGAATATCAAAGCCCCAAGATTCTATGTGTAAACCCTGCCAAGTAGGAAAGTAACCAGGACACAGTTTAAGTCCAAGAGCTCTACTTCAATAGAGAATCCACTCCAACCAGTTCATATGGATTTATGTGGACCATCAAGACAAGAAGGCATAGGGAAAGAAAACTACTTCATGTTGATTATTGATGATTACTCCAGAATTACTTGGGTTGCCTTTCTCAAGGAAAAATATGAAGCATTTGAGAAGTTTAAAATATTTAAGGCTTTAACTGAGAATCAAATGGGCAAGAGGTTAAAGGCAGTAAGATCAGACAAAGTAGGAGAATTTATGTCAAGTGATTTCAAGGAATTCTGCGATAAGCATGGGATCAAGAGAGAATACACCATCCCAAGAACTCCACAACAAAATGGAGTAGTTGAGAGGAAAAATAGAACAATGCAGCAAATGGCCAGGTCAATGATGAATGAGAAGAACATTGGTCAAAACTACTGGGTGGAAGCAATACACACAATAGTCCATGTTCTTAACAAAGCCCACCTCAGACTACAAAGTGACAAGACACCTTATGAACTGTGGTATGGGAGACCTGCTTCAATCAAACACTTCAATGTCTTTGGGAGTAAATGTTACATAAAGAATAATGATGAGAACCTTGGAAAATATGATGATAGGGCTGATGAAGGTATCTTCTTAGGGTATTCTACAAACAATAAAGGATACATATGCTATAAGAAGAGGCTTCATAAAATGGTTGATTGTATTGACATAAAAATTGATGAAGGAATCCCAGCAAGAGAGGTGTACAATAATTAGTCTTCTATAGAGGACACAACTAAAGCTGAAGATGAACATGTCCAAGAATTAGAAAATGAACACTCTGAATTAGATGAAGACACAAATACTCAGACATACTCAAATTAGCAAACAACTTCAAATTCCTCCTCCATAATCACTCAAAAGAATCATCTTGCAAGTCAAATAATTGTTGAAAAAGACAAAGGTGTACAAACCAGGAGAAAGATAATCAAAAACATCGAACAATCACATATAGCTTTCATATCCATGCTAGAACCCAAGAATTTTAATGAAGCTAGCAAATATGATCATTGGGTTAAAGAAATGAATGATGAACTTGATTAGATTGAGAAAAACAATACATGGGAGATGGTTCATAGACCTGAAGGTAAAAATATCATTGGTACCAAATGGATCTTTAAGAATAATTTGAATGAGTAGGGACAAGTTGTCAGGAACAAAGAAATATTGGTCTGTAAAGGCTATGCTCAAATAGAAGGACTAGATTTTGATGAAACATTTGCACCCATAGCAAGATTAGAAGCTATCAGAATATTTCTTGCCTATGCTTGTCATAAAAGTTTTAAATTCTATCAAATGGATGTCAAGTTAGATTTTCTAAATGGAGATTTAAATGAAGAAGTCTATATGGAACAACCAGAGGGTTTCAAACTGTCTGATAACCCTGACTTAGTATGCAAGCTGAAGAAATATTTATATGGGTTAAAACAAGCCCCTCGTGCCAGGTATCATAGACTGGATACATATCTCAAAGACAAAGGGTTCAAGAGAGGAACAATTGATAACAATCTATATATCAAAATAGAGGACAATGATTTTCTCATCGTGTTGGTCTATGTAGATGACATCATCTTCAGATGTAATAAGGATTCATTGATACAATGGTTTGCTTCTACCATGGAGTCTGAGTTTGAAATGTCTATGATAGGTGAACTGTCATCTTTTCTTGGTCTGCAAATTACTCAAAGGTCTGAAGGGATGTTCATTTCTCAAGAAAAATATCTAAGATAAATGTTGAAAAGGTTTCAAATGGAAGATTCTAAACCTATGGGCATACCTATGGTTACTTGATGCAAATTAAGAAAGGATGATGACTCACCTGATGTTGATAAAAGTTCATATAGGTCAATGATAGAAAGCTTGTTGTACATCACAACATCTCGCCCAGACATAATGCATGCTGTTGGAATGGTAGGAAGATATCAGTCTGCACCTAAACAAAGTCATTTGCTAGCTGTCAAAAGGATATTCAGATATTTGAAAGAAACAATGAACTATGGCCTATGGTATCCTAAGAATCATAATTTTCAATTACCAGTCTACTCAGATGTTGATTAGGCTACTGCATGGATGAAAGGAAAAGCACAAGTGGAGGTGCATTCTTCTTAGGATATTCTCTAGTAGCATGGTTGAGTAAAAAGAAAGGTTTCATTTTTTTATCAACTATAGAGTCAGAGTGCATTGTTGTTGTTTCTTGTTGCACTCAAGTATTATGGATGATTTAGACACTTGCAGACTTGGAGGTAAAATATGTTGCACCAATCCCAATTCATTTTGACAACACTAGTGCCATCAGTGTGTCCAAGAATCTTGTATTCCACTCCAAGACCAAGCATATTCCCATAAAATACCATTTTCTGAGAGAGAAGGTCACCAATCAGATTGTTCAGGTCCATTACATTCCAACCACAAAACAAATTGTGGACATATTTACTAAACCCCTAGCCAATACACCATTTGAATATCTCTGACAGAAGCTGGGTGTCATCACGTCTCACACCTAATAGAGTCCATCATGTGAGGGGGAGTTTGCATTGATTGAATATCTGATACCTCTGAAAAATACTACAACCACTTAGGGGGAGCATGTTTTCTTTGACATTGATGTCAAAATGGGAGAAAAGGAGTGGTCCGGACTGGATGCTACAGTTGGAGGTCCAAACAGGTTAGCACAACCATTCAGGGTTGCCATCAATGCCAAAGGGGGATATTGTTGGCATGTTTACAAGAAGAGCATGCTTTTCATTGATGGCAAGAACAACAACAACGATGGAATTTATACAGGCAAGAACAAAAACAATGATATAATGCTTACAGTTATTGATGGCAACAACAACAACAATGATGAAGGTATGGCTATAGGAAAGAATAGTAGCGACGTTGGTAGGTTTATAGTTGGGAGACAAAAATGAAAAACAAGCAGTTAAGGAATATCAGTAGCGATGATGGCATGGAAAGATCAGAAGCTAGTAGACTTAATATCCATTTCAGAGTTTTGGATATCGAGAGTTGGAGGACTCAAGAGTTGAGACTCTTCATCATAGGAGTCCCGAAGTTGTGAAATGCAAAATTCCAAAATCCTGAAACAGGCACATCAAAACATGACTTAATCTCCATTTCAGAGTTTCAGATACTGGGATTTAGAGGAGTCAAGAATCGAGACTCTTCATCACAAGAGTCCCGAAGTTGTGAAATGTGAAACATCAAAATCCCGAAACATGCACATCAAAAAAGACTCCATTTAAGAGTTTTGAGGATCACAACATGGAGTTTCGGGGATCGCGACATGGAGCATCGAGATATCTCACCACAAGAATGCCAAAATGGGAAGAACATCTTTTGGTGTAGGTTTTGGATACCGAGAGTTGTAGTGTCGAAACACTTCACCATAGGAATACAAAAATGTCGGAATGCCGAAATGGAAAAAACACGTTTTGGTGAAGGTTTCAGATACAGGGAGTTGGAAGTGTCGAAACACTTCACCACAAGAATGTCTAAATGCTAGAATGCCGAAATGTGAAAAACACCTTTTGGTGCAAGTTTCGGATATTGGGGGTTGGAAGTGTCGAAACACTTCACCACAGGAATGACGAAATGTAGGAATGCCAAAATGCAAAATTTCCAAAGCACTTTATGGATAAACGCTTGGTCACAACTGTGGGCATGTGAAGGAAGGATCTTTCAATTTGCAAGGCTAAATTTCATGATCGGGAGTTGGAAGAGTCAGAGTGACTTGCAACAAATTCGTGAAATGCGAAATTGTGAAATGTAGTTTTGAATAAGGCTATGTTCATAGCTAGTGGTCACATCTGCGAAATATGGAGGAAGGAGCTAGTGAAACCAAGCTCAATTTCAAAGATCGTGACTTGGAGATTCGATATGCCTCGCAATAGGAATTCACGACATGTGACATGACAAAATGTCGAAATGAGAAAACACCATTTGGTGTAGGCTGTGGTCACCACTTGAGGCCACATGTGAAAGGAAAGGTGAAAGGTGCCAAACGCACAAGGCTCAATAGGTTCTCAGTGTAACTGCTAGAAATGACTGATGGTTTCTGTCAGAGGACTCAAAGAGACTTCAAGGTGATCACCAGAGAAGATGAAGAGTCTCAAGGCATCTGCGAGTGGAATGAAAACTGTTGATAGAGGCAATTGACAGATGGAAGAGTGTTGAAGCCTGTAACTGCAACAGAGAGGATGAGCTCGACTATGATAGAGAAGACGAAGAGTTTCGACTGCTGGACAAGATAAGAAATCTCAGCATAACACCTAGTGATGATGAACAGATGGGTATAACCGCTAGAGAAGTTGAGAAATTTCCATGATGATCAGGAAGAGGACTCGACACGAGGAGAACATGCAGAACAAAGAGAGGATGTTGATGCTTGAGTGGGTGAAGTGGTGGCAATGTTGAGTTGAGTGAACATCCCTATGTGAAAAACAATGCTGGTGTGTAGAGCACATAGAAGGATTGTGCATATAGGATGCACAAGGTGCACAGAGACTATAAGAATGAAGAACAAAGAAGAGATGGTGTTATTGTTGAGAGTGATTTAGGTGTGTATAAGGAGGAAATGTGCAATAGCTAAAATACACAGAAGAGGAATGGTGCATAGAAGGGACATGGCACATAGAGCATAAAAGGCAGAAGAACATAAAGCATAAGGAAGGTGTGTAGGAAGACACTAATGTAGGCAGAGCAGAGCAGTGTAGCAGAACAATGATGAGACTAGTAAGCCATTGATAAATATTGTATCACTGTGATAAATTTATATATATAACAAACTTTATATTTCAGGGTGGTAGGGAGGTGCTAAGGAGGACTATTGTCCTCAGAGGTTCAAGTGGGTGCTTGAACACAGGGAGTTGTAGCTTACATCTAGTTGCAGCCAGAGAAACCAAGGTGGCAGGGTAGTGCAAGGGAGAACTATTGTTCTCTGTTATACCTGTTGGTGCCTGTGTGACTGGAAGTTGGTGCTTCCATCCAGTTGGTGCTGGAACACTTAAGGAGTTGTTGCTTCCTTCTAGTGGGTGCTAGAGAAACCAGGGAGTTGGTGCTTCCTTCTAGTGGGTGCTAGAGAAACCAAGGAGTTGGTGCTTCCTTCTAGTGGGTGCTAGAGAAACCAAGAGTTGGTGCTTCCTTCTAGTAGGTTCTATAGAAAATAGAGAGTTGGTGCTCTCAACAAGTTGCAGACTCACAATGAGCTGGTGCTCATAAGTATGATAATGTACATAATGTAAAGATTACTTATGATATAAAGAAGAAGAGATTTTTACCCTTTATGGGTTTCCTCAAGAAATATTTGTATCTGTGTATCTCATATGTGTGAATGATGTTGAATGTTCTATTGATTACTTCCCTACATTATTGTGATTATCATTGAGTGCTCTGTAAAGAGTTTAAAATAAGCATAATTATTTAAGCACGGTAACAACTTATTCACCTCCCCCTCCCCTCTCAGTTTTCCAACACAAAGGCGATAAAGATTGGGAGCCAGTTGAAATGGAACTTATAGCCCTAATCATGGGATTAACGGTAGTCTAGTTCAAGCCGATTGAATAGGTACTTCATCCAGTTCATCTGTAAGACTTTTACACACTTCCCCACGATGTCGATGACAAAGCCCGTGACCTAT
Organism: Picea abies; assembly: GCA_900067695.1. NCBI lineage: Eukaryota > Viridiplantae > Streptophyta > Pinopsida > Pinales > Pinaceae > Picea > Picea abies. Next base: position 9,544 of record CBVK0100099346.1, on the reverse strand, counting down.
GTGGGTCGGTTCTTGCATACCATATTTCCATCTATTAACTAACATGCTAGGTGCACTACGTCATTTTGGATGGAGGCTACCTTGTAGCCTCATGTCCCCTTCTCGACATTGTCATATGTGTCCTTAATAATATGTGCTAGTGCACGATCTATGGCCTTTCCTGGGTAGAACTCCCGCAGGTTAGGTCCTTTCATACTCAACCCTATGATCCTATGGATCAATGTTGTATCAACTGTAATACGATGGTCTAGCCATAAATAGCCTCCATGGTAACACGACAGTAGAAACTTGTCATAGGCATTGAATTATTGGTGTCTTCCGAAGTGTGGGATTTTCATGACATTTAACAAGGTGGACTGCGTGAGGTTCATCGTCCACGGCTGAGGGATGATCTTTGAGTTCTTTCCCGCTGTCCTGATTAGGTATTTGTAAGGGGTGAGCATGTTGTGGTTCTTGTGATCTCTGAGGTTGAAGTCATTGAACTTCAACGCTGTGATATTTTCCTGCTGCGCTCAAATTGTGCATATCCCCCTCAAGAGGTACGCAGTGACCATGGTGTACTCAAAATTTCTGGGTACACTATCACGACTTACCATGCTGCCTAGATGTGGGATATAGTCAGGTAATATAGATGGGATCAACTTCATATTGGCTAGGTCATCACTGTGTTTGGTTCCCTTTTTTGCTGACGATCGAGATGATATGGCTCCAGGAGCAGTCGATGGAGAGTCTTGTAGTCCTCTCATCGATGATGCTTGTATACCTGCAGACATCGACATTGCTCTTTCAGTCATGAGGTCGATGAGAAATTCCTCGATAATTTTCTCTGTTGCACTGAACTCGTTGGACATACACGTTCAGGTTTGAAAGTATTGGGTTCGAAGAGTAATCTCTCAATGCAGTTGGATAGATGGAAAACACATGATGATCACTATGTGAAAATTAGTTGATCTATGGGCTCAAATTCACCGTTAGCAAAAAGGGTCCTCGGTGCATGGCATGATGGGATAAATAGATACTTGGTAATGGATCTCTTGCAATGGGTAGGAAGCCTTCATTAACTCGGTTATGTCTATTACAACACAGTCCCAATGGTCCGGTGGCAATATTTCTAACCATTAATTCCTTTCTTCCCGTTTTGGGTGTCAGTCGAATGGTTATACTATCTCTGATGGCTATATTGCTTCACCATGGTGAACTACCATGTGACGTTGTTCTGGTATTTTGATGAAGCTCCAATTTTGTAAATTCCTTTTTCCATTTTGATTCTTATCTTATTTTGGCATAGTAACTTCACGTTGTTGAGATCCTCTCCTAGAAATCATGGGTAATACTTCATATGTATCTGGAACAGGTACTGCAATCTTCTATGGGTCTTCTAGTGTTCTTCCTTCTTTGAAATTCCAGTCTTTGGTTTTAAATATCTTCTCTTGGTTCTCATGTTCATCAATCAAGTGTGCAATCTTCCTAGTCATGAAATCTTTTATCTCTTGCTTCTTTTATTTTGAGAATTCTTTTTCTTCCCTTCTAGCCTGATCTCTTTCAATCCAAGGTTTTCCAAGAAACATAGTAAATGGAGCGTTGTCCTCAATAAATTTAACAACTTCATATTCTTCCTCTGTCAAAGTTCCCTTGGCATTCATAGATATCTGGGTAATATTTCCACATAGGTTTATCAACTTTCCTCTGAATAGTCCTATTCCTCATAATGAAGGAATCATAGCAGGCCTTCCTATATCTTCCCAAGTTCTTTTTGTCATGATATTCACCTATGTTTCCTTATCCAAAACATAGTCAATGTCGAAGTCTCTTATTCTTACTTCAATACATTCTTTTTCTTTGAAGACCTCTAATAAGATGATATGTTAGTGATCATTTAGGTTTTCTTTCATCTGTAGCAATACTTTCTCTGATTCTTTATGGGGTTCTTCCATAATCTTAGTTGCTTGAATTTTCTCGTGGTCTCCTTGTCTAATATTCATCCTTTCAAGTTGAGAAATCATTCTAGGGAAATCTAAAACTTCATTGTCCATAGATTTGCAATAGAGGCAACTAGGTTTTCTACCAAGGCATTCCTTATCCAGATGTCACAGTCTTCTGCAACTATAACAAAAGGTTAATCCTCTCTCTCTCTCTCTTAAATGATCCCCAACCTTTCCTGTACTGTGCACTATGATCATAGTGGTTAACCTGCAAAAAAATCTTCCTAGGATCTTACGTCCATTTGTTAGTCCAAACATTCTTTCTATACATAGGTATAACATATTTTTCACTATTCTTATCAGATCTACTTATATCAAATATTCTTTCATCTATCAGTGCCTCAGTTTTCAAGATAGGATAAATCTTATCAAACATACCTAGATCCATACTTTAGAAACAAAATTTTTCCACTAATATTACTTCTACAGAACAAAAAGCTTCTAGATCTTAAAACTTTTCACTATTCTTACCTTTATCAGAGCACAAAGCATTCATATATTACCTCTTTTCTCTATATCATACTTATTTTCTTTAGCATAGAGATTCACAAACTAAGTAGAGTAATTCATACTAGAGCGACAAATCTACGCACCTAGATTTCACAATTTTAGGTCGGATCTTTGCACAAAGCTTCTTCTTTCTCAGTTCCCAGCAATCAAAGTTTCAGTCCTGGCAATGAAACCATTTGTTGTCATAGGGGAAGACCTAGGGTTGAACGCTACAAAAACACACCAACAAAACCTTAACTATCAGCCCTTTCAACAACACCTGCGAAGAAGATGAGGTCTCACCCAAGGTAGAGGTAGGGGTGGTTGCCAGACTCAAATGTCTACAACCTTAGCTGGGACACAGATATGTGATTATAACATTTAATAGAGAACTTAGCAGTAAACATTCATCAACATTCAATTCTTGGTAACAATGCAGACAAACCCTAATTACAGAGCATCACAGTATCTATAATATACCAGATATAATATGTATGCAGAACATAAATAAAATTCTAGTAATGGTAGAATAACAACAATATAACCAGAAAATTCACCACAATAACACTGAAATGATATAAGAATAGCAACAAAAATAACACTTTGAATCTAAAGGAAATGTTCACTGGCCTCTTTGAGGGGACAACCTCCAGTTGAGAAGATCTCTATTACAATAATATCCAAGCTAGGGTTCTCATACCCTCGACTCCTATTTATATACCCTCGACTCCTATTTATACTAAAAAGAAGCATCTAGAGGAAGATCCTTTTAGAAGAGGAAGCTTCTATTAGTTCTTCTTACATCCACCTTATTCTATTTTATTGAAAGTCCTCTTTAATATTGGCCTTTATTACATCCGAATATATTTTTCTACCTATGTGCAGGTTAGGACCCTAACATGTCCACCCCCTTAAAAACAACCTTGTCCTCAAGGCTTGAGATGAGCAAATTGCTGCATAATGGTAGTTGGCTCCCAAGTGGTGTCTGCTAGAGTTGTATTTTCCCACTAGACTAGCACTTCCTTGATGGTTCTCTTATGTAGGAAATGCTCACACTGGTCCAAAACTACTTCTAGTTTTATCCAAATGGATCCTTCTTTAGCTAACTCTGAAAGGTTGGTTTGAATTTGGCATTAAGCTCCAATCACCTTCTTTAAGCATGAAACATGAAAAATAGGATGTAGCTTCGAATGGCTGGGAAAAGCTAACTAATAGGCCACTTTTCCCACACACTTGAGTACAGTATAAGGACCATAAAATTTGGGCACTAGCTTCTGACAATGCTCATCCTTGAGGGAAGTTTTCTTGTAAGGTTGCAGTCGAAGAAACACCTGATCCCCTTCTACAAATGATCTGCTTGTTGCTTCATGTGATTCTGTGCCATGACCAAATGCTCTTTGAGGTTATGGAGAATAGCCTCTTGAGCTGTAAGTGTTAGGTCAACCACCTGTACCTTTGAGGCACTTGATAAGTATGAGAGAACTGAAGGTGGATTTTGTCCATATACCGCTTCAAAAGGAGTCATGCATGTAGTTGGATGGTATGAAGTGTTGTACCACCATTCAGCTATGCGTAACCATTGAGCCCACTGATTTTTCTTTTTCGAGGCAAAAAACCTCAAATATGTTTCCAAACACTTGTTGATAACTTTCATTTGGCCATCAGTCTGGGGATGATAAGTTGTGTTGAGATGCAATTATGTGCCTTGTATCTTGAACAATTCTTGCCAAAAATTGCTTGTGAAAGTTGGGTTATGATCAGAAACAATAGAGTGTGGCATGCCATGAAGCTTGAATACTTGATCCATGAAGATATGAGCCACCGTGGATGTTGTAAACGGGTGTTGAAGGGAGCAGAAATGAGCATACTTGGAAAGGTGATCAACAACCACCATGATGATGAATTTATTTCTCGATTTGGGTAAGTCGGTAATAAAATATATATATATATCCTTCCAAATAGCAGGTGGAATCGAGAGCGGTTGTAGTGTGCTCATAGATTTGATTGTTTCTCCCTTGTTTCATTGACGCATGCCACATTCAACTACAAAATTATGAATGTCCTGTTTCATGCCATCCCAGAAAAAGGAACGTTTGACCCTATCATAGGTTTTGGTGAACCCAGAGTGCCCTGTTGTGGCTGTAGCATGAAGCTCAAAAAGTACCATGGATTTAAGATTTGATTGTTTACTTAAATACAAATGGCCTTTGTATCGAATTTTCTCATGGAGCCAAGAGTACCCTGGGGAAGCTGGAGCATTGGACTGCAATTGCTAGATCAATTGTGAACTTTTGGGATCTTGTAGCCATTCTTGGAAAATGGCTTGGAGCCAATCTGGTACACTGAATGAAAGAGAAAAAAGGGATCCTTCATCTTCATATTTTTGGGAAAGTGCATCTGCAACCACATTGTCTTTTCCTTTCTTATAAATGATCTCATAATCATATCCAAAGAGTTTAGTGACCAATTTTTTTTATTCTGGGGAGGAAATGTGTTGTTCCAGAAAATACTTGAGGCTTTGACAGTCTGTCTTAAATTGGAACCGTTGCCCCAATAGATAAGGATGCCACAGATCCATGACAGGAAGAATAGCCAACATTTCCTTTTCATTGATGGATTTTCCCAGATTTCTTTCAGATAGTTGTTTGCTGGTAAAGGCCAAAGGTTGACCCTCTTGCATAAGTAAAACACCAATTTCTTTCCCTGAGGAATCACATTCCAACACAAAGGTATTTGTGAAATTGGGAAGGGCAAGGACAGGGGTGGTTCACATGGCCATCTTCAAGGTTTGAAAATATTGAGAAGTAGTTGGAGTCCAAGTGAAAGAGTTCTTTTTTAGGAGAGCAGTGAGAGGTGTTGCAATCTTCCCATAGTTCTTAACAAACTTGCGATAATACCCTGTTAAGCCTAGAAATCCATGAAATCTCTTAAGAGTATTTAGGTGAGGCTAGTCTTGCATAGATTCAATCTTTTTAGGATCCACCCTCATGCCATTTTTGCCAACTATATGACCCAAATATTCTACTTCTGAGGCACCAAAAGCACATTTAGATTGTTTCAAGAAAAGTTGGTGCCGAGAGAGTAGATGGAGAACTTGATCCACATGAGAAAGATGGTCTGTTGATCTAAAAATAGAAGGCTGACTTGTTATGCTATGCAAGCACCCTCTATCTCAAGAAAATAAACCTTAACAGGACCTTGCTTCATGTGTTAAAATGTGCAAACTGGTTTATGTGTTAAGTTCTTGCTTTTTCTTGTCAATGTATATGTGTGAGGAAATGTTCTTTTAAAAGATTAATTATGTGCTATAAACCAATACACAACAATGTAAAGGGCAGCAAATAACACAGCAAACTCACAACAATATCAAGATGATAAAGCAGTTCACCCCCTTTGGGCTACATCTGCTGGACCAAACCTCCCAAACTAGGCTTGTCCTCTTGAATTAAAAATGCTACAAAGGCTAATACAAGAATATGAGTGTCTCTAAAGACAGATCTGACTATAATTACAGAATCAGAAGATAGGAATTAGCTGAACATGCTCTTTCACAAACACTAAACAGTGAAAATGTACCTTATACAGTACTTTCCCCAATTGGCCCTGGTGGCCCTTTAATCTTGCATGGATAATTTCAAGGTGAAAATGACCTCAATTGGTTCTGAAACCTCTACCATTAGACTCAGAAGGTCGAAAATAGCAGACATAGGCTTTTGAATCACCCAAAATGGATGAATATAGCCCTCAAACAGCTCAAGCACTGAAATGGCCCTAGTGGCCCTGGAACTTCCACGAAGCAAAATCACCTACAAATGACCTCAGATGGATCTAATACCTACTCCATTGGCTCCCGAAGGTCGAAGAGACCCAAAATCCATCAAAATTTTGTGAAGAATGGTTTCCCGTAGCCAAAGATATGCCAATAACTAACTCCCTCCTCTTTTCCCCAAAAAACTCCACTAAATTAGGAGTAGCGGGAGTTAGTCTCACTAAAAATAGAAAAGGCGCCAAAAGAGGCGGACTCCGCCCCTAAAACGTGCCAACCGTTAGCAGATAACGTCAATGGTCGATGTGGTCACATGTGTTAATCCACAAAACCGTGTGGTAAATAACCCCCGCGCGCCATTTGAAATTATGTATTGGTCATATGTAAATGTTATATAAACTATAACCGTTTGATACCCAAACAAAAATTGGCGCGCAATGTAGGTTGAACCATTGGTTAAATGAAATACTCCCATGTTATGGAGGGCTAAACCTTTGGTAACCCCCGCACACCATTTAATATATGCGTTGGTCATATATTATGACGCATAGAACCGTATGCCATTACATTCAAACCATAATTTAAAAACTCGCGCGTGCCAAAAGACATTTGTATAGTGGTCATGTGAAATGCGGCACGTGACCAAGGGCTGGGGCTAAGCCCCGGCCTAGTCGCGGCCCGAACTCAACCCAAATACTATTTTAAATATAATGTTGCCCGCCTCCATAACAAAGGACACGCGGCGGCAAGTTGGCTAGCAGAGTTAATTGAAGGCGTTGCATAATGGAGAGGTCCGGGGGTCGAACCTCGCGGCCTCATGTAATTTTAATGAACCAAATAGTCAGCCCTGGGGTGCCACATGGCAGCCCTTGATTGGGCCATGTGGCACCCTATTATACGCCAAAATTAGATGCCACCTGTCACGAAAGGATTCGACCATCATCAACCAAACAGAACTTGCCACGTCACCTGCCACATTGACTGTACGGTCGCCACGTGTGAGTCATACCATCCTGCCACGTCAGCATCCGTACGACTGTACGGACTGTCCAGTCAGCATCCTCTTTTTTTTTTTTT
>CBVK0100099345.1:0-25907 GCA_900067695.1 Picea abies | reverse complement strand
ATTAAGCATGGGTTCTCTTACTCCACAAAGCGTCTTCCCGTGAGGGCTTTCACCATAAGGGGACCACTTTGGAGTTCATCTATATTTACTTCTTATCAACCATGAAAAAACAATAATGAGTCATATTTACATCAAACAATATTGGTTCCATTACCCAAACCTTTTTGCTACGGGGATTTCTTCAAGGGTTGACATCAATGACAACCAACCTTAATCAACAAGTACCGTGCTTGTTCCATTTGAGTACAACACAAAGTGGGCATGCAGAAAAAACCACATGTTATCTCATCTCGTGAGGGCCATGCTCGAAAGCTAAGCCATAAGGGACCACTTATGTGAGGTACAAAAATGTTATGTGATACAAGATTGGTCTTTACTTGAGATTGAATTCTATGATAAAATTTATATAATCGCTTGGTTGTTGATGACCATTGCCAAGGATCAATCCACTCATAGTGAATTTTCAATATTGTGGGTTTCTTCAGTGTTGAACATCTATCTGAAGAGTGTTTATGCTTGCCACAATGCTGACAAGGATGGATATCAAAACACTGATTCTCCTTGTGACCAACTTGATTACAATGTTGGCACTTATCATTCTGATGTTGAACTTGAACAGGTAAAGTTGAAGCTTCTTGAAGGAATCCAACACTTTGGAGCTTGATTGGTCTGGAATAATCAGGAATATGAAAGGTATTTGCCTTGTCATATCCAAGTCCTGTTCTATTCTTGTTGTAGATGATTTCTTCCAAAGGTTTGATGATGGGCTTGGAAAGAGTATTCTGAACCTGTTGCTTTGAAATCCGTGGAAGTGGATTTACTACATGTTGATGCATCATTGAAAGGTTTTATTTACTGAAATCAAAAGAAAAATCTTGAAATGTAAGTTCATGAATAGTTTCAACTTCATATGAAACTGATTCTGAAGTTGTATCACTGTGTTGTTTCTTCACTGACTGTTGATAAAAATCATCATCATCATCAACATCATAGAGAGGGTTGTGTTGAACATAAACTAGTTCAGAACACTTCACTGGCTGTTGATTTTTGAGATCTATCAACTCATCATTCAATAACTGAGGTAGAGATTGAAGAAGTCTAACTTTATCTTGCATCACTTGCAAACAAGTTAGCACTGATTGAACAATTTCTTTGTTCAATATCACTGTGTTGTCTTCAGTGGTGTTTATTAGAGTGTTCAGTAACTCTAATAATTTGAGACTTCAATCCATTTCAAAAAAACTAAATGAGGTCTCCTTGTGCAGGTAGATCCTGATTACAATTTGACTTGATAGAAGAAGGATTATCTGCAACTTGCTCACTTGAACCGCTCACTTGAACTTCATGCTCGCTTGCTATTCACGCTCACTTGAACTTGCCTTGCTTGAACCGCTCGCTTGAACTTCACATTTTCTTGATTTTGTTTCACGCTCGCTTGAACTCTTCTTTCTTTCTTGCTTCTAGGAAGTTGAGGATGTTAGTTACCATCGAAAATGCATCCCAAAGTATTACACTAATTTGAGTTTCAAGTACTCATCCTTGTCAATTACGACTCAAAATGAATCTAGGGTGTCGGGCTCAGCCAAAAATGCACCTTATGACAAATTCAATTCAACTCAACTTGATTTTAAAAAGAAAAGTAAACTTACAAAAGTACAATTTTCAAGTTACAATAAATCCTGATTTACAACAAACATTGTTTGCAAGTTACAATTTAACTTCAAATGCTCCATGATGTGTTGAGTTCGAAAACTTTGATTTTTCCATTACTGATGTAGTTGACGACTTGAATGCTTGAGAATTATCTTCATAGATGTTTGATAATATGTGCTTTGATTTCTTATACTTCACTAGCGTTAATTGTGTGCTTGAATTAATTTGCCTGGAAGGCCATGTGTGTATTGTCGTATGACAAATTGTAAGTGTAGTTATGTCAAAACTAGACATAAAACATTATGAAAACATTCAAGGAATCATTCACCATCACACACAATGAAAGGTGTTCCTAAGATCCCCTTGTTCAATTTCAGGCGGATCTAGGACACAGACAAAAAGACTTCAGTTTATTATCGATTCCCTTGTGATCACAATACAAATAGAAGCCTTCAATGGTTTTCATGTCCCAACTTATAAGAAGAACTTTATAACTCCTTTTTACAAATATTTTGGCAATCAAGATTCAAATACTCCATTTCAATTTTGTAACAACTACATGAACCTCGTCGATTTTAAGACTAGACTTCAAGCTTCTTCAATTTCACTTTCACAAGTCCTCAACTATACTTGTCAAACTTATTTTTCTTGTCAAAGGTTCTCCAAGTTTAAAACACGATCAATAATCATCAGTGATCTAAATAAACCTCCACTTGACAAGTTTGGAGTAGATCTTTGGCTTTCAAAATTGTACACAAGCCAGTACAACAATTGTGGTCAAATGTATTGGAAGTTAGAGAAACAAGGGTTCAATGTCAAATGCCTCTTTCATGTTCTCTTGGCACATGGGTTGTTGACCTGAACCGAGTGTCAAATCTCCACAATTTTGGGATCAAGGTTTTGTTGTCAATAGAGCTCATATGAAAACCACCCACTCGATTTCATATAAATCAGGACTGTACCTGGTGCATTTTGAGAATGTGCTATTTCCCAGACAACTAACAAACCCCAATCAATTGGGGCATCCCCTCAATAACTTCCCATGAGTTTGATTCCACCTTTTTTATCAACACGAACTTCGATCTCCAGATTATTACAGATTTGTGGAAGCCTTTCCTTGCTGTCTGATGCATAGCTTCTCCATCTCCAGAATATTACAGATTTGTGGAAGCCTTTCCTTGTTGTCTGATGCGTAGCTTCTCCATCTCCATTTCTGTCACAACAGTCCACATGCACCATGCAGTAGCTCTCTTTTTGGGTAGCATATAGTGCAACTAGCTGGTCAAAAGAAGTCCAAATTGCACCAATAAGGCATCGATTTGAGGCACCTGATCTGCAGACGAATTTAGGCTCATAATCAGTCGAATTGAAGCATCTTTGCGTGTATATTCCAAGCCAGGCATTCGATCATCCATCTTCAAACCCTTGTGCAGCCTTAAGGAGGTAATTGATCATACGTAGTGCAGATCAAGACCAGTTGCTCACCATTCGTAGGCACCAACGACATAGTCAACATTTCATTCGGAGATCCATTCAGCAATCAAGTCTATGTAGCGAGGCTCGATGATCTGACCACTGATACTTTTGAGAGATGTTCAATCGATTCTTTCACTATTCTGGGTCCCTGTGTTTACAATGTATGCTATTTATACCTGATGCATGTTGGATCTGATCAGTGGAAGTCAGAGTGGGTGAGGGTTTACTATGGCAGGAGTCTGTCTATTTCCTTCTACTATGATGTCTTTATTCCTAGCAGTGTCTGGTATGGATTTAATTATTGTAATACTGTTACTGCCACCCAATTTGCTCTAATTTGAAGGAAGAAACCCACAAGAAACAAAAATTAATATGTCAATGGAGCAGTTCTATCAATGAATTATTAGATCTGATGCAAAGTATGAAGGTTATCATTTTAAAGGCAGTTTATTGACACCATAGAAGCATATTGACACAAAAAATGTGCCCAGTCGCAGATATCCTATGGAGAATACCAGCAAATCCTCCATTAAAAGAGAAAACATCAGTTCCATGTATCTCAAATTCTTAGAATCTTTGGTATATCTAGTTTATTTGAAATACGCCATGAGGTTGAAAGTGGTAAAACACAACACAAAAAATACCTTGTCGAAAATAATGATCACCTGAAATTTCAATCCATGGAACCATACTTTACATCTGTAGTACATCTGTAGTAGATCTCGCGTTGCATAGATCCATGGGGATTACTAGATCATTGATGATGAATTTGTGGTGAGAGATCTCTCTTTCCTCGAGAAAATTACAATATCAAACTCATTGTCCTTGTCCTTGTCTCCTTCACGTGAGTGTATCAAACATCTAGTGGAATGTGTTGAGAATAACCGCCACCACCATCAACTAAGATTGAAAAAAACTCCATGGAAAACTACCAAGATGTTACCAGGCCCTGAAGACCATAAGAGATCTAATACCAATTTAAAGAACTGAAACAAGAACAACAACATGGCGGAAAAAGCTCACTAGCCAACCCTTAATTATTCACTCCAATGTTACATATTTATAGTACAATGGGTGATGCCACCTCATAGAGAAATTTGTTGTAGATCCTAAAATCATGCATGATGACTAGGCTAGGAAATCTTAACTAACTCATTAGTCATCACTTGAGGATACATTACTAATATCCTAAATGAATAATACAAATATAGGTGACAATTTAGACTTAATGATTGGTAAAGGTAAGCCATAGGCTAAGAGATGTATGTTAGATGTGCATTTGCAGGGATAGGTAGATTTTCCTATCTGTGAGTTCTTTGATTTCAGGTTTGGGTTCTTTGAGGCTTCATGCAAATGGTTGCATGACAGAATACTGCGGGTTCTGCAAGCTAGTGCAAGGAGTGCACTTCTGAATTCTGTGAAATTTCAGACAAAGACGTGCCAGGAGGGAACACTAGCTGAAATCATTGACTCTGGGAGGAAGCCTCAAGGTTGCTAAACAGATTGAAGGAGAAACTGTACAGAGTAGAGCACAAAGAGGAGAAGAAGAATTATTGAGAATTATGTAAAGTCTCTTCCAGGAGGGCATTGAGAAAATGCACAGGATGCATTGAGCAGTGCATAGAGTACATTTCTGAATTCTGCGGAATTTGGACAGAGTTGTGACAGGAGGGCATACCAGAGGAAGTATTAGACCTAGGGATGAAGCCTTAAGGTTTTTGAACACCTTGGAGGTAAGATTGTGCAGAGGAAGGCACAAAGATAATAGAATCATTGAGGGTTCTGTGGAAGCTCTGCCAGGAGGGCATTGAGCAGTTGCATAGTGTGCACATAAGAACTCTCTTTCGAGTTCTGAGATAAGGGAAGTGTCATCAGCAAGACACTCACAAGATTTCTGAACATCCTGTAGGATAAAAAAGGCGTGCTTGAGCGGGAAGTTTCATAGGAGGGGACTTCCACCCCTTCAAGGAGAAGAAGGGACAAAGACCATTGAGGTTCGAATAGTTGAAGCCCAAGCAGGAAAAAGACCTATGCAAAGAGTGAGCCAGGCTAATATTCAGGTGAAGTGGTGATAGACAGCCATCAGAAGGCTCATCAGGCACAAGGAGTGTGCATAGGTGAGGACTTGTCTCAAATTTCTTAAGCTCAGAAGAGATAGCACAATTGTGTGCAAGGACCCTGCAAGGAGTCCAGAGGTCGAGAAAACCCTATAGAGGGTTCAGAGTTTGAGAAGATCAGGAGGAGGAACACCTTTTTGAATACAGGTGGGATTCAAGGTTATAGGCTTCATAGTAGAGACAAAGGTCGAGGCCTTTTGGAGAAAGAAATCTTCCAAGGGAAAGGAAGAAAGCCATGCTCAAGGTAGAGCACAACTACCATTAGATCAGCTGAAGAGATGAGACCTGGACCGTTGAGTTTCACATCTAGACAATAGAAGGAGAGAGTGTAGAAGATTAGATCTGGGCTGTATGATCTAGAACAAAGGACCAATAGCTGTCAGATCTTGAACGAACTCGTATTTAAAGAATTCGGGGATTGGCATGACAAGAGATTTTGGAGTCACTGCATCGTGAATTTCTGGTTCTCGAAATCCTGAAAATATCAGGAGCCATTGATTCCCCTTTGGAGCATGGTTTGGCATTTCGACATCTCAAAATTCGGCATTTCAGCAATTCCGATGACAAGGAGATGAGGCACTTTGCATTGAAAACCCCAAAGTTGTGAAACGTGACATGCTCTTGGAGTAGGGCTGTGGTCACAGAGGAGGCAACCATTTCAGCATTTCAGCATTTTGGAGTTTGGGGTTTTGAGTGACAAGTGATTTTGGAGTCACTGCATCGTGAACTTATGGTTCATGGAACTCCAAAAGGATCTGGACCATTTGATCCATGTCATTGAGGGTCATTCGATCTCATGTGCGAATTCCCATTTCGAGAATTCGGGGATTGGAAAGACAGAGAACAGGGGGAATGCTTGCATCGTGCCTTCCTGAATCACGAAAGCTGGTAGGGCTTTGTTGTGGACCATCTTTTTGGCACTTCTATATTTTGAGACCTAAGTATTCGAGAGGCCAGGAGTTAGGAGACATGGAGTCCCGACTCACAATATTGTGAAATCCTGAAAGCATTCAAAGGAATATCACGAGCCAGAGCCATTGAGCCCATTTCGACATTTTGACATTTCGGGGTTCGGGAAGTTGAGGAGGCGAGATTTTGGAGTCACTGGATCGTGAAATTCCATTTCACTAAATCCCGATACAACTAGGACCGTTGGGTCGAGGGAGAACTCTGTTTCAGGTTCAGTGAGAAAGAGGTGAAGGCTCATGCCTGGTGCATGTTTGTGCAGGTGGGGTTTTCAGAAAAGGACCTATGGATCGAATTCGTGGGGTTCTAATGAGGGCCCGAAAGAACTAATTCAATTCTGCAGATTGGAAGAAGAACAATATTGTGTGGAGCTCGACCCGAGGGTCGAGGGTCTGCATCAATGTGGTATTAGATCTTGATTTTTTCTGTATATTGCAGGCAGAGGGAGAAAAAGAAGAAGAATACATAGTGTTGAATCTCTGTGATGATTGTTCGTAGGTGTGGAATAGTCAATAGACAGTCAGGAGGACTGTAGGAAATGCTGGAAGCACTCACGGTTGCAGAGTGACAGCAACAAATTTTCCAGGAGGGCAGACAGGAACAAGAATATGGCTACTAAAGGCCATGGGCATGGTCACAGGGAAGACCACAAGCAGAAGAAAAATCCAGATATGGATCTGGAACTCGCTGAGATAAGGATGAGGATGGAAGAGGTTGCACTGCAAGTGAAACAAAATGCAAAGACACATTGGGTGTATGAATGGCCTCTAAGGAGGAAAGCAAAGTGGCCAGTCAAGAAATTGTTCGCCAGAAGACAACAAAGGCTGTTGAGGAGGTGGCTGAGGTATGTGAAAATCCTTAGGGCCACAGAGGATATGGTTCATGCCTGTGAACCAGAAGTTGGTAGAAATATTAGTGATGATGAAGAGGAGAGATCGAGAAGAGATCTCATAGATTTCCAAGTGGGTAGAGATGGACTTTAAAATTTCCAGGTGGGCAATAGAAAGAGATCAAGTGAAGGTATCATATACTACCAGGAGGGTGGTGCCAAAAGTTCAAATTGCCAGGAGGGCACTGAGATGGGATCGACTGATCTCATAGACTGCCAGGTGGGCAGAGGAAGAGGATAAAATCCATATTTCCAGGAGGGAAAGAGAGAGAAAATGAGGCCATGCGAGAGTATCATGAACTCAGAGGAGAGTTCGGATCAACAAGGAGTGTTGACGAAGGAAGGTCAGAAATACATTCTAATCATTGGGGGAATTGAAGTATTCCTACCAAGCAGCCTAGTTGAGGCCAGAGTATGTGTTGCAGAAGAAACAACAGAAGCACATCCAGCAGAAACTATCACGAAAGAAGAATTGGGGCAAAGATCAGGAGATACCCTAGCAGAAGGAGAAGAAGATAAGCATTCAGAAGAATGGCTCAAAAATTTCATCCAGGTAGTTGAAAAAAAGACACCTGCAACACTGGAAGATGTAGCAGAAGAAGAGCATGTAGATAAGATGCTCACTCCATGGGATATGGAGTTGGAGATGCTGGAGGATTGGTTGAACCATCCAGAGCCAGTAGATGAATGCCACGAGGAGACAGTCATGCAGATGTTAGCAGAGGATCATTCCAAGGAATTGCTTGAAAATTTCAGCTAGGAAGCTGAACAGATGATAACTGCGGTGTTGAGCCACACAACAGTAGATGAAGGAAAATTCCAGTCTGAGGAGCAGTTGGAGGAAGTTGTAATTCAGCCAGCACAAGGAGAAATGGCAGAAGCAAGTCTGTCAAAGAAGGTGATTAAACAATAGGTCAGTCAATAAGATAAGACTACAAAGCTAAATTTTGCAGCAGGGTGGCAAGCTGAGGCCACATAGGAAGAAGATGGCATGGGAGATCTAGTTGATATACCCACTGATAAGGACGAAGAAGTGTAGTGGAGAAGACTGCATAAAGATATCCAGCCCCTAGATCATATGGAAGAGATAATTGAGTAGATTAGAAGGCTGATGATCAGATCAACAAAAGCAGTCAGCAAAGAGAAGCTGAGCAGAGGAGAACCTTCCATAGCAGTAGGGCAATAGATGCAGCAACAATAGCGAAGAAGTGGAGTAGATGGGAAGCTCCAAAGAACTGTTTGGGATCTAGGTGGATTTCAACAGCGGTGTTGGGAAGCTCATGAGTAGGAGCTCATGATTTTTGCAGTAGAGGAGTATGATGCAAGAGCATCGCTCCAAGAAAGCTATGCACCAGTTAGCCAACACATCAAGCGTGTTCAATGGAGAGGAGAGGCGGAACCCTCTCACTTTCAAATTTCAAATTTGAATTTATTGTATTAAATGATTGTAAGGTTGGTAGAGCCAAAAGTCATGCATGCACACAGGCTTTAGATAAAGGTTTCCTTAAATAGCTATAAGGTTGAGATATAGATCCGATTCGGACTAGACAACCATTCAATGTAATTGAATGTAAATTAATGAGAGTTGGTGGGGATGGAGGGAAGCGCTCGAGGAGCCCCTCTTTGTAAAAAGATCTTCTTTGTATCTAGTTTTTGGGGAGGATAGGGTAAGAAGGCATAGAAGAATAGAGAGAATAGGGAGAAGAGAGGAGAGCCGAGACTCTGTTGCAGTCCGAGCTCGAACACATTGTAAAGAGGCATTTCATATTAATACAAACAGAGTAGTTTTTCTTGCATGTTGTTGTTCATGTGTTAGTGAGTTCATGAATGAATGTCTTTATGTGTTGATGATATGTTGTAGATGTATGTTAGATGTGCATTTGCAAGGATAGGTAGATTTTCCTATCTATGAGTTCTTTGATTTCAGGTTTGGGTTCCTTGAGGCTTCATGCAAGAGGTTGCATGATAGAATACTATGGGTTCTGCACGCTAGGGCAAGGAGTGGGCTTTTGAATTCTACGGAATTTTAGACAAAGATGTGCCAGCAGGGAACACTAGCTGAAATCATTGACTCTGGGAGGAAGCCTCAAGGTTGTTGAACACCTTGAAGGAGAAACTATGCAAAGGAGAGAACAGAGAGGAGAAGCAGAATTGTTGAGAATTCTCTAAAGGCTCTGCCGGGAGGGCATTGAGCAAATGCACAGGATGCATTGAGCAGTGCATAGAGTGAATTTCTGAATTATGTTGAATTTGGATAGAGTTGTGCTAGGAGGATGCACCAGAGGAAGTATTAGACCCAGGGATGAAGCCTCAATGTTTTTGAACACCTTGGAGGTAAGATTGTGAAGAGGCAGGCATAGACATAAAAGAATCACTAAGGGTTCTGTGGAAGCTCTACTAGGAGGGCATTGATAAGTTGCATAGAGTGCATAGAAGAACTCTCTTTCGAGTTCTGAGATAAGGGAAGTGTCACGGGGAAGACACTCACAGGATTTCTGAACATCCTTTAGGCTCAACAAGGCATGCTTGAGCGGGAAGTTGCAGAGGAGGGAACTTCCACCCCTTCAAGGAGAGGAAGGGGCAGAGACCATTGAGGTTCGAGCAGTTGAATCCCAAGTAGGAAAAATACCTGTGCAAGGAGTGCACCAGGATAATATTCAGGTGATGTGGTGATAGACAGTCATCGGAAGGCTCGTTAGGCACAAGGAGTGTACAGAGGTGAGGAATTGTCTCAAAGTTATCAAGATTAGAAGAGATAACACAATTGCGTGCAAGGACCCTGCAAGGAGTGCAGAGGTAGAGAAAACCATTTGGAGGGTTTAGAGTTTGAGAAGCTTAGGAGGAGGAATGCCTTTTTGAATAAAGGCAGGAGTCAAGGTTACAGGATTTGTAGCAGAGACAAATTCCGAGGCCTTTTGGAGCAAGAAATCTTCCAAGGTAAAAGAATAAGGCCATGATCAAGGTAGAGAACAACTACCATTAGATCAACTGAAGAGATGAGATTTGGACTATTGAGTTTCACATCCAGACAATAGAAGGAGAGAGCGTAGAAGATTAGATCTGGGCCATCAGATCTAGCGCAAAGGACCAATAGCCGTCGGATCCTGAACGAACTCATATTTTTGGAATTCGAGGATTGGCATGACAAGAGATTTTGGAGTGACTGCATCATGAACTTTTGATTCACAAAATCATGAAAACATCAGAATTCGTTGATTCCCCTTTGGAGTGGGGTTCGACATTTCAACATCTTAGAATTCGACATTTTGGCAATTTCGATGACAAGGAGCTGGGGCACTTTACATTGAAAACCCAGAAGTTGTGAAATGTGACATGCTCTTGGAGTAGGGTTGTGGTCATGGAGGAGGCAGCCATTTCATCATTTCAGCATTTTGGAGTTTGGGGTTTGGAGCGGCAAGTGATTTTGGAGTCACTACATAGTGAACTTCGGGTTCACAAAACTCCGAAAGGATCTGGACCGTTTGATCCAACTCATCAAGAGCCATTGGATATCATTTGTGAATTCCCATTTCGATAATTTGGGGATTCAGACACCGAGGATTGGAATGACAAAGAACAGGGGGAATGCTTGCATCAGGGCTTCCCAAATTGTGAAAGCCAGTAGCGCTTTGTCGTGGATTGTCTTTTGGGCATTTCGATATTTCGAGACCCAGGTGTTTGAGAGGCCAGGAGTTGGGAGACGTGGAGTCCCGACTCGCAATATTTCAAAATCCCCAAAGCATTTGGAGGAATATCATGAGCCAGATCCGTTGATCCCATTTCGTCATATCGACGCTTCGAGGTCCAAGAAGTTGAGGAGGAGAGATTTTGGAGTCACTGCATCATGAAATTCCGGTTCGTGAAATCCCAGTACAGCTAGAACCATTGGGTTGAGGGAGAACTCTATTTCGGGTTCGATGAGAAAGAGGTGAAGACTTACGCCTGGTGCATGTTTGCGCACGTGGGGTTTTCGAAAAATGACATGTGGATCGAATTTGTGGGGTTCCGATGAGGGCCCGAAAGAACTAATTCAGTTTTACAGATTCGAAGGAGAACGATCCTGTGCAAATCTCGGCCCGAGGGTTGGGTGTCTGCATCATCTTGTTCCTATGTATTTTCACCCTTGGGAATTATCACATCTTTACAAATCCCTAATTTTCAGGGGTTTCCTATGGCTAAATTCCTGATTTTCCACTTGTAAAATTCAGGCCTGAGGTAGTTCAAACATGTTCCCCACTCATGGAGTCATGGTCAGCTGATTTCAACCTGGTTGTTTCATTTGTCTCTCAGCTATAAATATTAAAATATTTGTTTCTTACAAGTGTCATAGTCAAAGATTTGGTTGGGAAAATCAAAACTTTTCCCAATAATCACAATAATAAATTACAATTAACTAAATTTGAAATTCGAAATTTCCATAAATGGAAATAATTTTCCAAATTCAAATTTTCCAAAAACATAAATAAATTCCTAAGTGTATTCAGACTTCAATAATAATTTATTTTTGGGGAGAAGTACCTTGCCTTATTGTGTTCCCCTTAAAATCATCATGAGCGACTGTCGCAGTCTTCCCTCACGACATCGTGGGTATCCTCGAACTAGGTAATCATTAACCTATAGTTAGAGCCACAGTGAGAGTGCTAGTAGGCTGTGGCAGGGATGTTGTCCACACCTCTCCCTCAAAGTCTCTGGTTGTCATGCGTGACCCCTCTACTCCATATGTGAGTTTGGTCAGCAAGCTATCATCATCTTGCATCATCAACGAATCATGTTAAAAATAATAATCAATCATCATAACATCTAATCATATGTGCATATGTCATATAAACAATAATCAAACCCTAATAGTCCGCTCCCTAACTTGATCCAGAGTCCAAGGGGTTTCATTGATGCAAATGCATCCTTGAGGTCCAAAGTTCTGCACACTCAAGAGAACCTAGTCAATAGCACCTGTGTATGTAAATACACAAAATAACATATCATCATATCCATAATGCCTCATAATCATACTCAAAGGACCAATAGTACAACAACCAGGATCACTTGCAAGAAAGTGTCCTCGAAGAATAAGTTCGCTCAGTGTGCACAAGAGCGAGATGTTACATACACTCCCTCTTGGTCTAAATTTCGTCCCAAAGTTTCACAGTATATAAGTGATGAAATAATGTCTATCACAGTATCATAATTATATCTATGAAACAAAATTGGAAACTGTTGGTGCATATCATATGTGTCCTCCCATGTTGTCAAGTGCAGACTAGAGTTATCCCACTGGACCTTGACCTGATCTATTGCTCGACATCATAGCTTTCAAATAAGATGGTCCAGGATGCAGATTGGCTCCACTGTGAGTGCACCCTCGTCATATACCTACAAGGAACTCATGTCAATAACATGTGTAGGATCACTAATATAATGTCTCAAAACAGATACATGAAAGACATCATGCATATGCCTAAAAGAATCAGGCAATCCTAGTCGATAGGCCACGGGCCCCTTATTTTCCATAATATCCAAAGGTCCCATGAACTTAGGAGAGATTTTATCACCCTTTCTAAGCTTGATCGAAATGATATTATGTGGTTTCGCCTGTAAGAAGACTCGATCACCAACTTCATAACTACGGTCAATAGGATGTGCATCGACATAACTCTTTTGTCGATCTTGTGCTTCTTTGATCCTTTGTCTTATTTTTTGCATTTTATCTTCCATTTATTGGATCACTTCTCATCCCACAATACCATATCCTCAATTCTATCCCAACTCAAAGGCGTCTGACACAGTCGCACATAAATAAAGTTAAAAGGCGCCATCTTAATGGTGCGTTGGTAACTGTTGTTATATGTGAATTCTACTAGTGGCAAGAATTCTTCCCAACGCTTATGTTGGTCCATCACGTACATGTGCAACATGTCTACCAATATTTGGTTTGTTTGTTTGGTCTACTCGTCTATGTCCGGGTCATACACGATACTAAAGTTAAGTTGGGTTCCTAAGGGCTCTTGGAAACTAGTCCAAAATTGCCCCATAAACACTGATCCTCGATCAGATATAATCCTCTTAGGCACACCATGTAGCCTCACAATATCACTGATGAAAAATCCAGCTATGTTAGGTGCCTGATATGTCATATGCACAGGAATAAAATGAGAACTCTTCGTCAGAGTGTCGACTACGAAAAATATCGAGTCGTGTCTCCTTGCCGTCAGTGGAAATCCAATAATGAAATCCATCGGAATGACCGCCCATTTCAATTTTGGAATAATGTGTGATTGTAGTAATCTTGTTAGGTTTCTATGTTCAAGATTCACCTGATGACATTCTAGACATCTGGCCACGTAGTTGACTATGTCTCCCTTCATTCCTTTCCATAAGAATAAGGGTTTAAGGTCTTCCCTCATCTTCCTGACTCCCGGGTGAGCCATGTACACTACTCTGTGACCCTCATTTAGGATCAAGCTCCTCAACTCGTCATTCGGTGGTACATAATTTCAAGGTTTAAATCTCAATAATCCATCATTGTCCAATGCAAATCCTTCAAATCTTGGTACCATCATGGTGTTTTGTTTGATAAAATCCTTGACCTCCTTGTACCAATCATCGTTGCGCTGCAAAGTTAGAATCTTTTCACATAGATTCATATGAAGAGGCATCACCAAAAATATGTGTGGTCTCTGACTCAACACATTAACCACTCAGTTCACTATTCCCTTTATGTAAGTAATCTCAAAATCGTACTCGCTAAGCAATTCTGACCAACCCCATTGTCGTGCGTTCAAGTCGCTTTATGTAAATATGTGCTATAGTCCATAGTGGTCCATTTTTAGTTCGAATTTCCATCCAATAAGGTAGTCTCTCCAAACTCTCAAGGAATAAACAATGTCTAACAACTCCAAATCATGTGTCACATAGTTCTCCTCATGCCTTCTCAAATTTCTCGAGATGTAAGTGATCACTTGATCGTCTTGCATGAAGACTCCATCTAAGCCTTCCTTGGATGTGTTAGTGCATACTAAGAAGTCCATGTCAATGTCAAAGACCTTTAGTATCGGTGTTGTGGTCAACAAATCATTGAGCCTCAAAATTCTTCCACGCATTTCTTAGTCCAAACAAACTTCTTGTACTTTTTCTGCAATTCTGTGATCATATTTTCTATCTTCAAAAATCCATCGACAAACCATCGATAGTATCCCACTAAACCCATGAAGCTACGCATTTTTGGGACATTCGTTGATGCATGCCATTCCATAATGGCCTCAACCTTTGCTCGATCCATGATGATACCTTCGCTGGAGATGACATGGCCTAAGTAGTGAATCTTCGATTGATAAAATGAGAATTTAGACAATTTCCCATACAATTTATTTGACATTGTAGTACCAAGCACAAGTGTCTGTCATGCTCCTCCATCATCCGAGAGTAAATCAAAATATCGTCAATGAATACTTGGAAGAACTTGTCCAAGTACTCGCAGAACACCCTATTCATCAAACTCATAAATACTGTTGCGGCGTTCGTCAGTCCAAACGGTAAAATAGTAAACTTGCAATGTCCAAACCTTGTTTTAAAGGCGGTATTAGGGACCTCATCCTACTTGATCTGTAACTGGTGATACCCTGATCTCAAGTAGATCTTTGAAAACATCGTCGCACCCTTCATCTGATTAAACAAATCATCGATCCTTGGAAATAGGTACTGATTCTTGATCTCTGCCTTGTTCAATTGATGGTAGTCAATGCAGAGTCTCCATGACCTATCCTTCTTTCATATGAAAATAACAGGCGCACCCCACCGTGGCACACTTGGACATATAATTCCCAGGTCTAGCAACTCCTTCAGTTGCATTCTTAACTCTTGTAACTCCAAGGTTGACATCCGATAGGGAGTTCTTGCTATAGGTTCAGTCCCTGGTTTTGGGTCTATGGTAGATTCTAATTCTCTCTTCGACGACATCCTAGGTAACTACTTTGGTAATACGTCTGCAAAATCTCTCACCACGGGAAGGTGTTCTAGACCTTCTGTTACTTCCTTTTAGTTTAACGTAAGGATCACATAAATCCTACATCCCTTGTGCATGCTCTTCCGTAGTTGTAAGGAAGAGATGAACCTCGGGGAAACTCCCTAGTTCCAACCTACAATCACACGTCTTTGTCCTTCATCATCGACCAAGCTCAACTATTTCATCTTACAGTTGAGTATCACTTCATGCAATTCCAACCAGTCCATACCGATCACGATGTCATAAGATCCCAAGATCGTGATGTACAGGTTGTCCCTGGTGACAAAATATCCCAGGTTAAGGATACAACCCATAACCTTCCCTCCAAAATTCTGTTTGGCTCCTGAAGCCATCTCTAAAAGGATAAAATCATTTTGGGACTTCCTTTACCTTAATTATTTTTAGCGCTACACCAGAAATTAAACTCTCTATAGCACCAGGATCTATCAAAATTCTAAGGGTCTAGTCATCGATGGTACTTTATGTCTCGAGCACAGTCAAATGGTGCTCTTCTTGGTGGTTATTCACCGCTGCACGAATCCGATGGGACTTGCCCAAATCACCAACGGTAGTGGGTTTGGCTGATCCAAGCGATCTAGTCCTCTCCACTGGCTAGTCATTTTGGTAGTGTGGCTCCCCACATGTCCAATACCCCTTCTTCGGTCCAGTACTCCTGGTACCCAAAGTAGAAGCTAACGGCCCACCAATTGGAATCTTGGTCTGTTCTGCTGAACAAGCCTAAATTGTTGCAGTTGCGATCGACGCTGCTATTAGTGTTGTGGTCCTCAGTAAGGAGTCCATTGTTGAGGCGCTAGTCACCGAGGTGTAGTGAAAGATGATCCTCTCTAGAAGCCACGATATCCTAGAGTATGTTTAGCTGGTGTCTGATGCTACTACGCACCAGATGACACCTTCCCTACTAGTCTCGTTGGAGTCCTTCTCTCACCCCCACTGATAAGCTCCTCCTCCGCTTTGAGGGCCTTCTGAATGATATCATGAAAGGTTTGCGACAGAAGAATCCTAACCTTTGCACGAATCCTGACATTAATTCCAAATAAGAACCTACTGACCTTAAGTTTCTCGGTATTCAGGTGCAGAGCATACCAAAGAAGCTCCATAAAACGAGCCTCGTACTCAGGCACCATACGACCGCCCTGACGCAAGGCATTGAAATCGTTGAGTTGATGATCAACGAATTCCTTTTATAGTTACCTCTCTCAAAACCATTCCTCAAAAATTTCCCATGACACGGCTTTGACGACCACATTAAATTGTGGCAAGAGCATCTTCCACCATAGAAGAGTGCTCCCCTTTAGTTGAAATACCACTATGCGGACCTTCATGTTGGAGGTATAGTCACGAAGCTCAAATCACATCACCATATTCTCCAACCATGCCTCAACGGATCCGTCATATGGGGCACCAAAGAACTCAGGAAGTTTCACCTTCTCGAGTCCGCGGTGAATACTACCAGTACCGACCAGAGTTCACAGTGGACCCTTAGGAGGTGTCAACGCCTTGGCCTCATCTCTGTCCAAATAGTTGACAAATGAGTTAGACATCCGTTGAAATGACCTTATCATCCCAACCACATCACCCACCATTATCTTCTCCTTCCCGACAACCTATTCATCTCCCTTGGGGTTAGACCCCTCAGGCATGGATTCCACTGGGGCATCGCACATCCTCCCCTAGCACGTTATCATTTGCCTTTGTGATGTCCTCTAACCATGATTACTTGCATGAATATAGATCAACTCAATTAGCAACATTATAATCAAATATCACATCAACGAAAGACGTAGTGATCCCAAGTCACAGGTTGAACCCATTTTGATACTATATGTAACGACCCCAATCATTACTACTACAAGCGAAGAAAAAGGTGCAATTTTTTTTTTTTTTTTAGGAAGGAAGGAAACAACGACAACAATTAAACCAAACAACCTGATGACGAACACCACGCACGTAGATCAGGCAATAGACAACATTGACTCAACACACTAGTACATCGAGCAACTGGGTGAAACATGTAGAAATCAAAGACAGATAGAAACAACTACTTGCCCGACATGAACATGACAATGCCTACAAGCTAAAGGACAACATCCACAATCCCAACACATCAGCCTTGACAACCAGTGACTAGAAACCTCTAAGCCATGCAACCCATACGCATTAAGGTGTTACAAACCCAACACCAACATCTACTACAACGAATGAATGCCCACATCAGGAAGCACCGACTACGGATAGGTTGTCATTTTCATATATCCCTCAGGGAACATAGTGATCCCCTCATTAGGAATCATGTCCTCCCAAGGCGATAGGCATGACGGTAACCCGGATGCAACATAACATATCTGGAACCTTAACCCAAGCTAAAACCAATGCGCTAGGAGAACAAATGAAATGACAAAAATACATGAATATTATACCCAAACACCAAATAAAAAGGTGATAGGATGCAAGGTGACATCACTCAAATTAGGTTGCACAAACTATTAAACTATTACTCCATTAACCCATAACCCATTAACTGTTAATCATTATGTCTAAGTGTGAAAGAGTGAGCTATTTTCGACATCATTTAATCTATTGAGGCATAAGTGATCTGCATTTTATGAGGAATGAAATGAATATGGATTATTAAAAGGTAATTAACACAAAATAATAGATATATAGTGAAACTGGTCTTCTATTCAATAAGGAAATAATATGAAACTGTAAAATGCAGCGGAAACAAGCTTGTTGGAATGGTGGCGGCTTATTTGGAATGGTGGCGGCTTATCTCTGAGAAGAGATGTCATGCATGTGCTCATTTGCAAGAAGATGATTACAATGAGCCTCTAAAGGCATTTTTTACAATAAAAAGGAATGCCAAAAACCCTATACATCCAAAAACCTAACCCTAGGAGATGAATCACAAAAGTCATGTGGGCCCCGTTTAGGTAAGTTAGTACATTAACTTCCCAAGTTCGTAACTTTTGCATACAATCTTCGTTTTAGGTGTGTGATATCCCATTGGAAAGGTATCGTCAAGGAGATACATTTTGGGGCCTCAATCATGCCATGGGCTATATTTTAGAACCTTGATCTCGAAAAACCTTCATTTGGGCCCTCAAAATGGCCTCGGAAGTTAAAAACTGCTAAAAATAGTAAATTGCCAAAATTGTCAGAAAACTGTTTTGAGCCAGTTGGAGAAGATAGGTGGACATTGATATCCACCTGGATCAAGAAGTTAAAGGACCAATGTGTAATACGGATAAATGAACTATCGCTATATAAAGAAAAACAATCAGGCTATTGTTTGCATAAGTCATAAGATGTAAATAAAACCATGGACACATAAACACAATAATTCTAAGGGTAGTAAGGATCTCCACCTTCCTTGGAACCAATATTTTTAAAAATCTTCAACATTTAATCTTTGCCAACAATCATTGTGTAATATATATTTAGAATAAGATTTAACTCTTCAAATTTAAATCTCTACTCGCAAATTTTCGCTGTGTAATTATATTAAATGAAACTTTAAACTCTACAAATAATTCTCTACCAACAAAATCGTCGTTAGATTATAAATGGAATGGAATTTAGACTATACAATATTTTTTTTCACGCAATTTGCACTGGGTTAAATACACTTAAAAAGGAGTTAAACTCTGCAAACTAAGTTGTTTCCCTATGCAATTCACTAGCTAGATTCGTTATCTTTTCACATCACCAGGTATAACTGTCCTTAATATCCCAATACATTTGTTGTATTTTAATTATATTTTTACTGTCTTTTAATACATAACACTGTCAAAAGGAATTAACAAAATAAGAATTTAACAATGAGTTAATGATACAGTTAGCTATCTATTTAAAAGAATTAACAACAATGTTGTCTATAAACTAGGAAGTAACCCAATCGATGTTTAACAATATGATAGAAGTCACCATATATTAACAACTGGCTGTCATATATAGTCATAAAACACTATCATATGTTAGCTAAAGACGTGGTCATCTATAATGGATAAAATTTTGTATATGCCAACAATATCACTGTCTAATTAACTACATCATCATGTTCTATATATAAAAGAAAACACAGTCAAACATCCATAAGATACTACTGAATATATTTTAAATATTCGTAGAGTCAATTATGTCCATGTTGTCTAATTAAAGAAATTCACAGAGTTTACCATTAACATTGTTGTCACTCCTATTATAAGATTGATGTCAACCTTACAGTCAACATATTAAACAACGCTGTCAATAACTTAAGGGAATTTCACTGCCATTAAAACACCACCATTACACTATAGAAAAACCATCATTCACACGTCAAAAATGCTAAATACGCTACCCATCTACAAAGAAAATACACTACCCATTACACAGTAAATATTCCCCCATTTACCTTGTAGAACACCATCGTTTACACAGTAAAATCGTTGTGTAAAGGTTACGAAAATATCTATGTAAGTGATACATAAATCGTGGTCTAGATATCACCAGAAATCGTTGTCTCTTCTTTACAAATCTATTGTCTAAAAGTTACGAAAATCTCTGTGTAAGTAATAAAAAATTATGGTCTAGATATCACCAGGAATCATTGTCTCTACATTACAAATTCATTGTGTCAAAGGTGTTTTAAAAGAAAACGAGAGATATAAACACAGTCAATATGCGGTCCAAAAAAAATGCAGAGTAAAATGAGATGTATGCATAATTCTATAAAATGTGAGGGTATAGGTAAAGCACATAGCTAATACTGTAATAAACAAATTCAATATGTGATCCCAAAAGAAACGCGGAGATAAGTAAGGGATAGATAGTTGGGAAAAAATTATCCTTCACTCATCATCCATGCACAGAAAAGGAGGGCATTAGAATCTATAGGTCTTTAAACACCGAAGTGACGACCATCGATTTGGCTCCTGGATGACTGTTTAGGCATGGACCGATGAACTAGGGATAAGGGTTGAGTATCAAGCACAATCTCTTCATAATAATCAATAAAACCCACATAGATAATTTATTGAAATCAGAAATTGGGCTCACCAAGGGAAATCCTTTCAAAAAACAACTAGAAAGGGGATTACAATGCCATAGGAAAGAAGGTGCAACAAAGTGCATGGAAATGAAATATTAAATCAAGAACAGAGAAATAACATGAGTAAATTTAATTTCATTGCAAGTAACAATTAAGCTGGCATACCTTAGCCAAACGCGATGGCTCAATAGGTTTTGTCTCGTGCATGCTTCGTCTAGCTTCTGCTTGTCGACTAATGTGACCTCACTGGTACCTCCCAGCCAATGCTAGGGGTACTCTTCTTTCCCCTCAGCCCCTCAAGATGCAAAGGGACCATACACCCAATACCAGAGAATCGCTAGCACCCCACTAGAACCTGATTTGGGTATCCTAACTCCCACAAGATAAGTTAAGTCAAGACAAACATTCAGTAGCGTAACGTTATGCATAAATATGAGATCCATACTCCTATTCCATGCATTTTATAGAGTTTTTAAGTGATTTATTTTCCAAATTCCCATTTAATTTCTTTTTCATTATTTTAATAAAAAAAACCTCCCCCGTACACATGTTGCCCATCCTCCTAGTTGCACCATAAATTAATTTCATTAATTATTCAATTATTCCTATTTCCCTCACCCACCTGAAATCATTCCTAAAAATGCTCCTTGGTGTCCCAATATTCACTTACACATCTAA
This sequence comes from Picea abies, assembly GCA_900067695.1. Lineage (NCBI taxonomy): Eukaryota > Viridiplantae > Streptophyta > Pinopsida > Pinales > Pinaceae > Picea > Picea abies. The sequence continues at coordinate 5,079 of CBVK0100099345.1, read as the reverse complement.
AATGACTTACGCATTTACTAAATTCCTAGTTGAGTTCATAATTTGAAAGTTCTTAAAGGAAAGATTCTTTACTAAGTTAGACATTCAAATTTTTCCTTGTGTTTCCCTTTTTCTTTATGTTTCCCCTTTTTCCTTTAGTTTCATATTTCTTTTGAGTTTCCCTCTTTTCCCTTTTAACTTAAACTCAAATTAGCAAGTGTAGAAAAACAACCATTTAATCCTTTTTCTTTTTAATTAAAATTTAAATTAGCATATGTAGATAAAACAATCATTTCCCCTTTTAAAATTTTAATCCCCCATGGTAATTTGATTTTAATAATTTAATTGAATTTATTTGATCTTGATTATTTTTGGCACGAAATGAGATCGAAGATATAATAAAGAAATACATAGAGATATTGCATATATTCAATAATATAACAGAAATATATCAGAGATGAAACCATAAACACAGAGATACAATAATACACGATTTCTATTAATGAAAGAAATGTACAGAGACTGTAAAAACACAGAGTGAAAGACTCGCTAGAATGGTGGTACCTTATCTCTGAGAAGAGATGTGACGGCTACTCGCATTTGCAAGAAGATGATTACAATGAGGCTCTGAAGGCCTTTTTACAATAAATAGGAATTCTAAAAACCCTAGACATCCAAAAACCTAACCCTAGGAGATGAGGCACCAAAATTCATGTGGGCCTCGTTTGGGTAAGTTAGTACATCAACTCCCAGGGTCATAACTTTTGCATACAATCTCTGTTTTAGGTGTATGATAGCTCGTTGGAAAGGTATCATTGAGGATATTAATTTTGGGGGATCAATGATTGATTCAACTATCATTGAGAAACTCTATATAGAAAAACCTTCATTTAGGCCCTCAAAATGGCCTCGGAAGTCAAAACCTGCTAAAAATAGTAAATTGCCAAAATTTCCAGAAAATTGTTTTGAGCCAGTCGAAAAAGGTGGGTGGCCACCAATATCCACCTGGATCATTATTACCCCCTTATTTTTACACATTTAATTATGATTATAATTTTATTTTTTTTGACCACATGTGTTACTTAGACCTAGATTTTAATTTCACTAGGTTGGGCGACATTTCTATTAGGGAAAATGTTTTTAAATCTTACTTTCACATCATTTGTTTTAAGTCCAACTAGGTTTATTCAATTACCCATTGAAATCACAACGTGGCCTTTAGGATGCACTAGGTGTTCCAAGGGCCCCACTCACATTTTTTTGTTTTCCTTGCGCGGTGTGCCCTTCAGGACGCACTACGTGCTCCAAGGGTTCCATTCACCTCTTTTTGTTTTTCTTTTGGGACATGCCCTTTAGGACACACTACGTGATCCAAGGGTGCCACTCACCTCCTTTTGTTTTCCTTGCACGACATTCCCTTCAAGATGTAATACGTGCACCAAGGGTGCCACTCACCTCTTGACTGACTTGGTAGACATCAAAAACCCCTGGAGTCAATACTCTTCCAGGTGATATTCTCGGAGACTAAGGGCCTTTAAGGAATAAGGCCCTTGCCTTATTGCATGCCCCTTATAATCACCATGAGAAACTATCGCAGTCTTCCCTCACGACATCATGGGTCTTCTCGAACTAGGAAATCGTTAACCTACAATTCGAGCCATGGTGGGAGTGATAGTAGGTTGTGGTAGGGCTATTTTCCACACCTCTCCCTAAAAGTCTTTGGTTCTCATGTGTGACCCCTCTACTCCACATGTGAGTCTGGTCGACAAGCTAGCCTTAGCCTACATCATCAACAAATCATGTCAGCAATAATAATGAATCATCATAACATCTAATCATATGTACATATGTCATATAAACAACAATAAAACACCAATAGTCCATCCCTTGACTTGATTTAGAGTCCAAGGGTTTTCATTGATGCCTCTGCATCCTCGAGGTCCAAAGTCTTGCACACTCAAGAGAACCCAGTCAATAGCACCTGTCTATGTAAATACAAAAAATAACATATCATCATATCCATAATGACTCATAATCATAATAAAATGGCCAATAGTGTAATAATCTGGATCACCTCCAAGCAAGTGTCCTCAAAGAATAAGTTTGCTCAGTGTGTGTGCACAAGATCAGGATGTTACAACATAGGCCTTATTTACTGATATCAACCTTTATTACACATAAAAAATATTATTATATCTACTTTAGGGGTTATGGATTTGATCCAGGTGGATATTGGTGGCCACCCACCTTTTTGAAATTGCTCAAAAAAAAAATTCTGACAATTTTGGTAATTTACTATTTTTAGCAGTTTTTAACTTATGGGGCCATTTTGAGGGCCTAAATGAAGGTTTTTCGAGATATATCTTCTCAATTGTGGCTGAAGGCTCTGATTTGTCTCACAAAATTAATCACCTTGACGATACCTTTCCAACGATCTATCGTGCGCCCCAAATGGATATTGTATGTCAAAGTTATACCGCCAGGAAGTTGATACACCAAACTACCCAAAATGGGGTCCACAAAACTGTTAGATTTTCATCTTCCAGGGTTAGGTTTTTCGATTTTATTTATGATAGAAAGGACTTTGGAGCCTCATTGTAAAATCATCTTCTTGATAATGCAATTAGAAGACACATCTCTTCTCAAAGATAAGCTACCACCATTCCAGCGAGTTTCTCACTTTGTGTTTTTACAATCTTTTTACAGTTTCGCTCATTAATAGAAAATTGTGTATTACTATATCTTTGTGTTTATGGTTACAACTATGATACATTTCTGTTATATTATTGGATATCCAATATATCTTTGTACATTTCTTTATTATATCTTTGCTCTCATTTCCTGCCAAAAATAATTTGGACCAGTGGTATCAATGGAGGATTCTCTCGATCATTTTTTAGTGCATGCCCGTGATGAGGCCTGAGTATAGAAACTTGGGTCTTGAGATTGTATCTATTGAATAAAATCTCTCTCTCATGTCTAAGAAACCCTCCATGGCAGAATAAAAGAAAAATGATAGAGAAGATGATTCTATTAATCTGTTTCTTGAGCAAGATCTCACATGAGAGAGGGATGAAATGATGGAGAATTTTCCCAACATCCTTCAACACATGTCGATAAAAATAGGTGAATCTTAATCAAGAGGCCACTTTGGAAGTACCTCTCCTTTCAAGGTAGAAGTTAATTTTGATATTCCCATATTTGAAGGACAGATAGATGCAAATTCCTTAAAAGAATGGTTAAATTTGCTAGAAGGTTATTTCTCTCTTCATAATTTATCTGTTAGGGAAAAGATCACATTCAAAATCCTTAAGGCTCTCCCCCATGTAAAACATTGATGGGAAACTTACTGGGAGAAAATTTCCACAGAGCAATGTTACAGGAAAATCCCCTTGTAGACAAGTGGATTTCCTCTTGAACCCTAAATCTCTAAGATCAAGATCAAGGTGCTAACTTTGGTCACTGACATCCGTTTAAACCTAGCTAAGTGAATCAAATAGAGAAAATGAAGAAGATGTACCTTTTTTATGATGTTTTTCCTTGCCCAGTCCAAGTTGAGCCTTGATCCCCAAGCTCTTCAACAAGTCCTGCAATCCAATAACAACAAAGAGAAAAAAACTTCCTATTCTACCATGATTAATTCAAAACTAGATCTATCTATCAAGGAAAATTTCATGTACGAATACACAACCTTGAAAGAAATAGGCCAAGCACATGTATTAATGAGAACTCTATAGAAATACTTACATACCTTTGATGAAGTTGCAACAGCCTCACCAATCTCTCCTTGTCCAACCCCTTGCTCAAGTGATCAACACATAAAATGACTATGCTTCATTCATTATCTCCCTTATGAGATCATAAGTTTGATGCCTTGAAAATCTCCAATACCACTTCTCATGAGATCATAAGTTTGGTATCTCTAAAACTCCATCATGCCTCTTTAACCATGAAAAGGCCTCATATAATCTTGGAGAGACCTGACCACCTTAGAGATTCTTGTCATAGGTTGAGGATACTTCTCCATCAGTTGTGGATCTTCCCTAAGATCCATCCTTGACCTCAGATCTGAATCAAACCAACTCTAGAGATGAGGAGAATTTTTCCTTGATTTTCCTCAACAATCCATGATTTCCTCAAATAGCCCAATGCTCCCCTAGAATGGGTCACAGAGTGTTGCAATGCTCCCCCAAAGGAGGGATAGGAGAACTGGCACTCCCTGACAGTGGGTAGGGGAGCGCTTCCCAAAATGTTGTCAAAAAATCCCAGCGCTCCCCAAGAAGGGTGCATAGAGTGATGGAACACTCCCCCAAAGAAGGTCAAGGAGAGTTGGCACTCCCTGACAGTGGGTAAGGGAGCATTGGCCTTCAAAATTCATTTTTAAGTGGTTTTTTCATGCAAAATCTTTGTAATCTTCATCAAATGATTTCTTCTTTGTTAACCAGTCTCTGAGGGTGTCTTCAAGTGTTCCTTGTGATGTCATTTGAGACATGATATGGGAAAGATGAATATATGATGTCTATGACACTTGTGACACTTATGGCTAAAATGTGACACTTGTGACACTTGTAATGATGACAATAGTCAACATTGAAGTGAGTAATTTTGATGTATAACAAGGAGTCTGGAATATATGGGGTCGAGCCAAGTCATAAACTACTTGTCTCAACCATGTACCCAACATGTACCTCAACCAAAATCCCTCATCAATTTCATCATCCAAATCTGATTTCTAACTCTGTAATAGACCTGGTGTATATTATCACATACATGCAAACCTTCCTTAACTTTAACAACAAGAGAATAGCATTTTCATCAAACTTTACTTTAGTCTCACATGACTAATTTTGGATTAGTGAACAACCCTAACTTGAAATCATCATAAATGTGTACATGTAATGAATAAAGATCTGAAAATAGTGTTGGGTATTTGTTATATTCTTTGCACGAGTAGTAGTGAGCGCCTGCGCCGGGCGCGCAGGGGGGTAAGAGGGGGTGCAGGGGGGTTCAGGGGCAGTGCCCCCGAAATTTTTTTTTTGGGCCGACATATTTTCGCCAGTTTCGGGCCGGCATATTATCGCCGGGCCGACATATTTCCGG
>CBVK0100099344.1:3398-26020 GCA_900067695.1 Picea abies | reverse complement strand
GATAATTTATGTTTCACTTGATTGTTTGAATTTATTAAGCAATTATAGTGACCAATAGAATGCATGCATAAACTTAACAGATGAATGAATATTAAGAATAATGGAAACAAAAACCATATCAAGGCCTAAGAAGATGAAATGAAATCCCACATCCCCACTCTTTCCTAGACTACAAGCATATGAGCATTGCATTCACCCATCGAACTATCTCGGGTGAGACTGCACAGTACATTCTGTGTGTTGTGTTTCCTTCTGGTTTACCAGGAGGGCTGATAGTTTTAGAGGGTTTTTTTAGAAACTTATTCAGATCTGAACCTGGGTTAGCCAAGAAGTAGATAGAGAGAGTAATAACCAAAAAATGGTTTTGTTTCCAGATGGAACTTCATGGGATTGAGTGAGAATATCTGTGAAAGAATTGTGCAAAAATGAACGTATAGAAGGGAATGATCAGACTGTGGAATCAAGCAAAGGAAGAAATCGAAAGTTGGTTGAAAACAAATGATCTTGAGTTTGCATAGAAGGATAACAAAAACCCTAAGATAACACCACACAAATATTTGGACAAGCATGTGTTTAGCGACTTGCATGAGGTATTTTTCTGTGATTTCTTGCATGTGTTGCAGGAGTGGCTATTGAGGCTAAAAGACAACCACCCTACAAATCGAATCAGAGAGATCGAGTGGAATCCTGTGGGGATCGCATAATTACAACAAGTTAACAACAAATTCACGCGCATAGTATATTTCTGTCTAGACAGTATTGTTGCACGATTTATCACAGAATTTACAGTAGATACTACGAAGTCTTACAGCGAAACAGAGTAGGAGTTTCTAAAAGGACCCAGAGGTAGCTACATCAGTTCGTTGTATACTTCAATCAAAATCTTACTGTATAAAAAAGGTATAATGACTATGGCATCAGAAAACTAAACTTCCCTGTGTGCATGGGGGAAGGGGGGAAGCATTGACAAGAGGTGGATAAATGGAGGAAGAGATGGATAAGGGAAAGAAGGAGGAGGCCATGGACCCAATCATGATGGAGGAAGAATAGATCAAGAAGATCATGTAAATAACTGGAAAAAAACGTAGTGGAGAACCCTACCAATATAAGATGAATAATAATAAGAGATCCATAGTATATAGAGAGGGATTGGAAAGTGATGAATAAGAGGTAGAGGATCTTCGGGATGTGGATAATATTGAGGAAATCCTTCGTGCAAAATATGAAAGGAAGAAAATAGGTCTAAGGGCAGGAACAAAAGGCATAAATACTATCCATGTCAGTGTCAGTGTGGAACCAATAACCACATGTGCAACTAATACACCAGAAATAACACCACCGTTTAGATAACTGAATTTTAGTGGAATAAAGATAGCATGAAGTGCATCCAATCAAGGAGAAACAACTGGAGGATTTAGTTTAAGAAGTAGTAGTCAAGTAGCTACACTGTGCAGAGATAGTAGTTCATCACAGTTTAATATGGTCGGACATGATCCCACCATCCGGTTATGAGAGTTCAAGGGAGAGGCATCAGAGGACTTTGAAAAGAACTTGTTCATTTGTGAGAAGATCTGGGAAGCAAAGTAGATCATAGATGAGGATACAAAATTTGTGCAATTATATATCATGCTAAGAGACCACGCACTAGATTGGTACATGAGTCTATTTGTAAACAGTCCACCAGGACCGACATAGACTATTGTAGATGTCAAGAAGATGTTGATAAATGAATTTGATAATCCTAGTTCAGAAGATCAATACATGAATGAGATGACTGAAATCAGACAGAAACTAGGTGAGTTTGTTTGTGAGATTGATCATAGGTTCAAATGATTGAAGGGTAAATTGAAGTATGTCATAATTGAATTGCAACATATACATCTCTTTGTGAATTCATTGCTACCACATATGAAATACCCCTTGAGGAAACATAAGTTTCAAACTCAGGAAGAGGCTCTGCAGGAAGCCTTACAACTTGAAGAGAACCAGTATCAGAAGACAGATCCAACAATAAAATAGATAAAGGAGGATCTGAAGAACCTCACATTTCAACTGAACCGGAATAAGGGAAAAGAGAAAAATATAAGTTTTTTGGTGTACCAAATGTAGGACAAAAGGACACCACAAGAATGAGTGCCCAACTTTTGCACAATACATGGAAACAAGGCTACCAAACCCTTTTCGAATAGGAGGGCCATGGTACGATATATGTAAAACACGCAGGCATGATCCATATCATTGTCCAATGATGCAGAAGTACCAGACAATACCCAAGAATTCATACCACAATTTTTCAAATTAGTGGGTCATGATGACAAAGATTGTAGGACAATGGACCTGATGAGGGAAATAACTTTGGATATTGTTGGCAGCCAATTCACATTTTTATACTGTCCTTATAAGCTGCCTACACCAGAGTTTTTCAAACTTCGATTTTCACCGCAACCTTCGAATAAAACGACACTATTATTTTATATGCGTTTACCCACTTGCCCTTGTTCTTGTTTTCACGACTGCAAGTGTGAAAACTTTGATTTCGAAGTCATATTAAAAACATTGTTGGATTGTTATGATCACCCTTGTCTCTATGTTCATTGCGTTTCCAATTTACTTATCGTTATACAGTTGACAAGACTCCAAGATCCTTATTCATTTGGCATTCTTTATTTGTTAATATGACTTTGTTTTACAAGACTGTGATGATATTCTTTTGATCGAATTTGTGATGCATTGGTGATTTGATTTATATGTTCTTTGTTTAATTCCCTTGACACATTGGTTTCATGAAAACATATTGGTGTTGTGGTTAGACCCTTGGTGTGATTCATTTCATACAACACATAGTTCATATAATCGAACCCTTGGTGTGATTTCAAATTATTGCTTTGGTTTTAAAACTATGACTATTGCTCGCGCAAATGTTTGGTCCACATATCATAGATTTTATTAATTGTTTAAATGGCATAGTTTTTAACCTATGCAATAGTGGTTTGAGTCGTTGTATGCATCGACGGTTTTACTATAGGATATGACTGTTTTGCAGGGGTTGAACTAGCTCCACCACCTTCACACGTTCTGTCATTAATGCTTTCCCCCTATCCTGGTTCACCTTTTCTAGTTTTCGGGTGAGCCTGTGAGATATCGACCCTGTGTATACTCTGTTTGAACCCTTACGCACTCACCCTGCTCACCGTGTGCTCCTGTCCATGGCACCGGTGGTGCACATAGAGCTGAATGGTAGCCAAGCTCTGTTGCTATTCGATAATGCCCGTAAATATTTAGAAAAAATTGGTTGGCTGGTGTTTGTACAGAGATTTGAGGGGTTCAACCTTTTTGTTGCCCAACAATTCGCCCTCACCTTTGACAGGTGCAGGGCTAAAATCAATGACATACATCTCGAGCTGAATGAGAAATTCATAAGTTCTGCTATAGGACTAGCAGCTTCAGGTGAAAGGTGGTTTAAAAACTCCAAAGTCGACGAGGTGTCGTGGCCTTTGCTATTCGTATCACGAAAAGTTGCGTCCTGTGATAAAGGTATGCCTATTTCTACCCTCAAACCCAGGTGGCGTGACCTTTTGGTAATCGTTAAATAGTTTTTGACCTGTGAAGGTCAGTATGGCTTGGTTTTTTTTTATCACCTCCGGTTGTTGATGAATTTCATGGGTTATCCTTTGAAAATGCCACATTACTTCTTGCGTAGTCTTCACAAGATGTCTAAGATATTCAAGCGCAAGAAGGCTGATAGCAGCCTTTTTCATCACGGCTTGATTAAGCTTATTGTTGTCCACCATTTGAGCCTTCATGGTGATAATTGGCAAGTGTTTCTATCCAGAAATGGATTTGTTAATCCGGAGTCTGTTCAAATCAACAAGCCTGTGGTCAGTGAGACTATGGTTGGGCCACCCGTGCCATTCCATATCCTTTTACCCCCTGCCAAACCCTCGGTTTTCCCTGACATCGACCTACCCAACATCATAACTAACCCATGTACAAAATACAAGGCTGAGGTTGTCAAGAAGCCTGTGAGTAAGAAAGTCAAGGGTAATCCTTGATCCGAAATCGAATCCAAAAGCCTGATAGGGCTTGAAAAATGCTAAAAAATGAAAGTTCTCATAATCTGACAAAACCAATGCCATTGCATCCGTCTCGTCTTCCCAATTCCGGTGGTATATTTATTTTGTCAAATGGGTTCCGTATGCGAAAGTTATCGCGTTCTGATCGGAAGCCCAAATAGGTAAAAAGTCAAAGGTCAACTGGTCAAAAAGTCAACGCTGATGACATTAGCATGATGACTGTGCAGGAGATGATGTGGCAGTCTCTGCTTGATGGTGATTGGGCAGGTTCGCTGACAAGGAAGACATGTGGCAGGCAACTGGACCAGTCAATAGCTGACAAGTGGCATTAATCCGTCAAATGGGGAGATGCCATGTGGCCCAGTCAAGGGAAGCCATGTGGCACCCAGTCATCAGTTGAAGTGGCATGTTTAAAAAAAAATATGTTTTGGGGTCCATGGGTTTTGAACCCATGACCACCACCAAGCCCAACACCTTAAGAAATGGTCTTTGCCAATATACCAAATTATTTCTTATGATGTAAAACCCTAATTATAAAATATATTGCAAAGTATTGTATGGAGAGGGGCTAGCGCTTGGCCATATGAACCCATATGACCCTGTCAAGGGGGCGCACGCTGGGCAAGAGGGGGCTTATGCCCAAATCTAACTATAAAGTGGGTTTTATAACCAATTTTTGGGTTTTAATGGTAATTAAGCCTATTTTTAATAGTTTTTGGGAGTTATTGGGTAGTTTTGGAACCTAATTTTTGGGAGGAAGTTGGGGATGAGAAACCAACTTTTCCAGCTATATAACCAAGGCATGTTTGAGGCCATAAGGGGCATTCAGAGCAGAATTATGCTGAGGAGAAGCCAAGCCAAAGCCATTTTGAGGCAGAGAAGCTTTTGAGGAGGAGAAGCTGTCGGACCATTTCTGGGAGCTCTGGACGTCCGTTTTGCGTGGCATTTTCTTTGCATGGTTCTAGAGATCTGGACGAACATGACCAAATCAGTCTTGTAGCCATTTGGCATTTCAGCAATGTACTTTTGAGCTTTTTAACAGAAATAAAGAAGCCTCCCCCACAAAGAAAAAGGCCCAGAGACGTAGGCAAACTTGTGTCGAACTCCATTATCAATCTGCATGTTGTGGTTTGCTGTTTATTCTTTCATTTCAGATCTGCAAATGTATATATGGCTGTCATAATTCCTCTTCTTTCCTCATTCTTTCGCTAAGTTTCTCAAATGATTAATTAACGCATGTAAAATTAAAACTCAACCATAACTGTCAACAGTAAAGGGAAGAAAAATGCTCGATTGATATCGAGACTTGCCTAGAACAAACCTAAATAGAACATCGACCAAAAGCCCATAGTTCTAAGTGAGGACTCGGACTCCGATATTGAGTGTTTCCTAGCTAAAGGGTACCCCTATTCTCATGGCCTGTGCTCTATGAAACCCTATGACTTTGTCTCTAACTTACCCCCGTGCTTAAAAAATGACCCAAATTACCCGGGAATCAAGTTGCACAATGAAACCCCTGTTGGCTTAAAAAAACCCTCACTTGTGTTATTAAAGCCCAAACAACCATCATGTATCCAATGTAATGCTTGGCTAGAGAATTATTACATCGACGTTCCCCTGTTGCAATCAAAGGTCAAAGCATTAGAAGAATGGGTGACAATGCTGGCGAAGGAGAACAATAGGTTACAAGCCAGTGAAAAGAAACAAAAAACCACCGGTTCGATTGTCTTCAGGAATGTTGAAGCGGCAACAGCCTTTATCAATTCCAAACTATCATGACCGAGTTGTTTTCTATTTGTCCAGGTATGAATTTCAATATGATTTTTTCTTTTTAGGTTTGATTGAAGTTGTTTTCAATTAGCTCTGTTCATTTTAATACTTTCAAAATGATTTTGTTATAGTTTCATCATCAAAAACGGTTATGTTGTGGATCCTGTATAGTAGATTCATTTTGCAAAAATTAAATGTATATATGATTTGGTTACGCAATTTTGTCGTGCCCATCTTAGTATAAGAAATTGATTGGTTTTTCATTCTATTTGGCTTGTTTTTGAATCAATTATGTTCGTCTGATTTAGGATAGTCGATTGGATTTTATTTCAATTAGTTTCGTTTAACTCAAAACAACCCTGTTGACCTCGATCTACTAGGAACGACTCTGTTTTGTATTGAGTCAATATTTTCGTTTGGATTTTGATTACATTCAACCTGTGCAAAAAATCTTTTTACTAAAATCGTGGAGCTGTGTTGATTCATAACGATTGTGTCGACCCCAAACTGTTTCGATTCGTTCCTGTTTGATTTGATTTGCAAACGATTGGTGCGTGCCACGATTAGCATGATTGTTTGTATATGTTTGATATAGTTCTATTAATTTGAAAAATGATCCTGTTGATATCGTTTAGATTCGACAATGATTTTGTTAATGGTTGAAGCGACATAAACTATTACATGCATGATTTGTTTAACCGGTTACAATTTGCGTCGATTGGAATTGGTCCATGAAAATGATTTCATTGTTGTCGAATTATCGAATGTGGTTCTGTCTACCCCGAATTGGTGATAACAAATTGAACAGAGTGCATGTATCTCTATTATCATTCGATTGACCACAATTTTGTTTGTTATCAAATTAGCATAACAGTTTTGATTTGAATGATTCGTTTGGTTTCCAATTAGCAATTAAATACTTGTTCAATAGTTTGAATATAATTATTTACGATTTGAATTAGTTTTGAGACGATTTTATGCTCAAATTAGACCAGCTACAGAATCGCAAGATTCTGTAGCTAGTCTTAAAATTAGATTTTTGACAATTTTATCAATAAAATATCCTCTAAACTTGTCTATTTTTGTCTTCTTTCAGGTGCATACAAATTACAATGATCAATTGGGCATGTTGTGGCAGTTTAGGAGATACTTTAGATATGGTTTCATTTTAGGTTGTTAGCTTGAGTCAGAAATAGAGATTTGGGATATTATCCCCAGATTTTTGTAAACTGTTTTGATAATTCCCACAGGGATGTTTTACCCTATGGGAGGTCTTTAAATACTTGTCATTTTTGTAATAAACCCGATCATCATCACTGTTGGGAGAACCAGACTATGTATTTATGATTCAGACTGAGATGAAAGTTGATGTCTTGTAACAACTTTCGCTTTCAATATATCAAACTTTTGTTTCAAGCTTTCTGCATATCACTTTGCAATTAATTATCAACTACTTTAGATATCATGATTCATTGCATGTTGATGTGATTTGATTTATATGTTGTCCATGTCTGATTTCTCTTATTTAAAAAATACAGCAATTATTCTGCTTCAGTTTAATGAATTACAGGTTTACCTTTTTTGTTAAATGAATCACTTTCTACAAGTCTCTGCACACAGATTTATCTAGCTGCGACGATTTGTAAATTATAAGATTGTTGTAATTTTTTATGTCTTGTTTGTCCTGTCAGTTATATTTGAAGAGCACAACAACTTTCCATTTACGAGAAGGTCATGGAGAATCTGGTGCAGGTTTCCTCCCACCGAACAACTGAATCAACTACTGCATACAGGACCAACCTGAAGTGTTACTTCAGGTCAGTTTGTTATTTGTTATTTGATAGTTAATTCATTAGTATAATATAAGTAATTTATATATATATATATATATATAGTTCAGATTTGTAGTTAGAGTTAGTGTTTTAGTTGCTTAGCATAGATAGTTAGTTTTTATTCTGTTTCTTTCTCATAAAACTATAAAAATCAAAAAACAGTTTCACTGTCTTAGGACAGTGTACAAATGATTTTTGCAGGTTTTCATTTAAATCTGTAATTAGTAAATATTGTACATTTGTGGTTAAGATTTAATTCTATTGATAGTTGAATGTTAAATTTCATAGAATTATTATAGTGTTAGATAGTAAATTGTATATATTAATAGTTCATATTTGTTTATTAGTTTGTTTTAATTATTATTTTCACTTAGATTAGTTCCTTTAGAGTAGTTTCCTTTTGTTTTTCTAGGACTTAGATCAGCCAACAGAGCCGCTAAACCCATCAGGGTGGGTTATCCCAAACGTCTTGGCTTATTTAGACAACCCCGGACCGGATCCACTCTTCCAGTTGATGGACGGTCAATTTCGCCCGTCAACAAATGGCGTTAGAAGGAGGGCCTGAAATTTATTAATGGAACGAGGCAGTTGTAAGACTCCTCCACCACCTAATCACTCACCTATAGTAACAAGAAGTCATTCGAACGACAACATTCCCCCTCAAACAACAACCACATCAAACGACGATCCACAGATCACAGTTGAGCTAGCAACCCCAAATCCTATAGGTGGTGACATACAAGAGATTGTCTGCCAATCTCTCATAAGAAATCATAGTGCCTTAGCCCATTTGAGGCAACCAAATCAACCTTTGGACCAACCTTTAGATTTCTATGATATTAGAGAGAAACTCAGAGGTGCTAATCTCATTGTGAACCCTACAGATCCAATCCTCACTCCTGCTGTAGGAGGATCTGGAATACCTCCCTCACCACCTCCATCATCTCCTTCTTCTTCGGGAGAAGACTCCTCTAACGAAGGAAGTTCTCCTTCTCAGCCTTCCACACCACTTACACCAATGGCCAACCAGAACAACCCTGCCAGACCTTGGCTCGACCAGGATGCAGTAGTTGTACCTGGAGCACAACATCCCTTACCCAAACATCCAGAGAAGTGGCTTCCCAAGTTTGACCCTGACTCTAAACAGATCGCTGAAGATCACATTAAAAAAAAAAATTATGTTAGCCATAAGACTCCACAATGTCGAGCATGAAGACGTAGTATGTAGATTGTTCCCCTACACTTTCGAGGGCAATGCATCTTCATGGTACTTTTCCCAGCAACCCCATACCATCGTGTCCTGGGAAAAGTTCAATTCATGCTTTTTGGAAAATTTTGGAGATGGTAAGCCTCCGGAAGTCCTAGTCATGGACCTTTCTAGCTTAAGAATGAACCCGAAAGAGAAAGTTAAAGACTTTAATCAAAGATTCTTAACACTTAAAAACCGAATCCCTACAGATTCCATGCCTGCCGAGAATCTCATAATAACATACTACACTAAAGCCTTGCATCAAAGTATAACTATTTGGGTTAAACAATCTAAGAAAGCCACGTTGTTAGAAGCCTTCGAGGAGGCCAGCCAGATTGAAAAATACATACTTGGTCTTAAAGACTCTACTAGCAACGAAACAGAAACTAGTTCATCTTCCAAAAACAAGATTGAAATCCTCCCTAGACCTACTCAAAGTAAAACACAACCTGAAAGCTCTGATTTAGAAAACTTAACTAAAGCCGTTCAAAAACTGTCGAATCAAGTTATAGATTTAAAAAAGATGGCCGAAGAAGCTTCATCGAGAAAAGGACCTTACAAAACCCCGTTCAGGAAGCCTTTTCCCACCAACCGACCTAATCCAACCACCAAGGGCCTTAATATAGAAAGTCTGCAATACGCCCTTCAAACAATTCTAGAAGCCCAGGATAACTTGGTGCCTCCTAAGATTCCTGAGGAGGTAGTTGAACAAGAGATAGTTCAAGAAGAAGAGTCTTCTCCAAACATTTTTGGACACTTCTCAGATAGCATCCTTCAAGCTAACTTCGAGACAGTACATCCCTATAACACTAGGAGTAAGACAGCAAACAAACCTTCTTCCGAAAACACTATGACTTCGCCTCCAAAACAATCTAATCTAGTTGGGACTAAACAAAGTCATGTGAACCCCAACTTAGATTATGATTTAGTTGAAGATCTTAAAAAATTAAGGGCTAACATTTCTGTTTATGAGTTATTGAAATTTCCATTTCTGCTACAAAAAATGTTGCAAAACATCGCAGAGAATGGAAAAAATGGTAATTCAAACAGTAGCAAGGTTGTGCAGAACAAAGTTCCTCAGAAGACTTCCACTAAGAATAATCTTGATTCTCATGATAAAGGAAGCCTTCCTATAAACAATGTAAATAATGTAAATAATGTAGATAAAGTAGCTTTAGAAACTGCGAGTAAAAAACCATAAACTACCACCCTTAGTACTCACAGAAATGTACCTCAATTTTTGTTAACTTTCGAAATATTTAATAGAAATGTGCACAATTGTATGGTAGACTCAGGAGCATCATCCAATGTGATGCCATGGTCTGTATGCCAGAAGATTAACGTTGAATTTGAACCATCCACCTTAAAAATCATCCAGCTTGATCGAACTAATGTTAAAGTTGTAGGTGAATTAAGAAATGTACTTATAAGATTATTGTCTAACCCTAAGGTTCATCAAGTTATTGATATTATTGTTGTGGATATTCCAGAAGTGTATGGTCTATTTTTAAGCAGGGACTGGTCGGAGAAGCTACACAGGTATTTCGTGACAGATTGGTCTCACCTATGGCTTCCAGAGAACGACAAGCCTAACAAGATCAAGGTAAATCGTGAACACTGCCTTAAGTTCACGGTCACATATTTGAACAATCCCAAAGAACCATTTACACCTTCTACTGATTCACCCAAAGTACAAGGGATGGATACCTTTTTCGGCAATTTCATGGCCGAGACTTCAGCTATCACTAATCCATAACAACAGTCCGAGATTGTAGCATACATGTAGCTAGCAGCTTCCACACAACGGTCTCATGCACCCAATAAAAATCAAATTTGGTCTCTTTATTTTGACAGGTCAAAGTCCAAAGAAGGAGCTGGTACAGGCTGCGTTATTATCGATCCGATAGGTAACAAAACATTGATTGCATGTAGGCTAGAATTTGAATGTACTAATAACACTGCAGAATATGAGGCTTTACTGCAAGGTCTCAGAAAATCTTTAGATATGAACATTCAAAACTTGAATGTCTTTGGAAATTTCGAAATCGTGGTTAGACAGGTAAGAGATTCTATCCACTGTCTGTCTCTGCATCTTAAAAGCTACCAATCTGAGGTATGGAATTTAATGAATACATTTTCTTCTTTCAATATAAATTCTATTCCTAGATTACATAATTCTGATGTAGATCTATTAGCTAACGTAGCTTCCAAACTCTTTCCTGCAGAAGGCTTGTCCCCAGATGCATTCTCCATCGAACTATTGTTCAGGCCATCCATTCCTGACAACATCATGAACTAGAGAGTCTTCTACAACGATCAACAGATTATTAGCTTCCTGCATATGGAAGAAACTTTTCAAGGCACGGTCATAGATGAATGCACCCACGACGACAATTTGCACGATTTCATGGTAATACCAGATCCGAGAACTCCTGAATCTTCTTTAGACATGGTAAATTCGATCCCTAAATCTGTAGTTAGATTAGAGAAATTTTATGATCTTCAAGATAAATTCAAAAAATCGATCAACTGTAAAACCAATAGTTCCTCGTTATTGTATGAAAAAGTAAACTTAGGAACTAATGACAATCCACAGTGCATTAATCTAGGGGTAGGATGTTCTGAACAAGAAAAATCTGCATTTATTAAATTGTTTAAAGAATATAAAGATGTCTTTGCGTGGACGTATGATGACCTTAAAACTTTCTACCCTAACATCATACAACACGTCATTCCTATGAAACCCCAAACCTCACCCTTTCAACAAAAATTGAGAAAAATGCACCCTAAGCTCGAACCGACCGTCAAAAAAGAATTAAATAAACTCCTGAATGCTAAGATAATTTTCCCATTTGGGCACACTCAATGGGTTTCTAACCTTGTCCCTGTCTGGAAGAAAAGTGGGGAAATTCGACTATGTGTCGATTTCCGAAACCTTAACAGAGCGTCTGATAAAGACAACTATCCTGTCCCACCCATGGAACAGATTCTTTAATAGGTATCTGGTTCCGAGAGGCTATCCTTATTGGATGGTTTCTTGGGGTACAACCAAGTCCTAATGTCTCCTCCAAACCAACTTAAAACTACCTTCCGCACTCCATGGGGAACCTATGCTTATCAAAAAATGCCCTTTGGATTGATTAATGCCGGTGCCACTTTCCAGAGAGAAATGGATATTGCTTTTCGAGGCTTAATCAACTAGTCTGTCGTAGTTTACTTAGATGATGCTACTGTATTTTCCAAAAACAAAACCGATCATCTAGCTCATTTAAGAACCGTTCTACAACGATGTCATAAATATGGCATTTCCTTGAATCCTAAAAAATCCATCTTTGCAGTAGAACAGGGTAAACTCTTAGGATTTATTGTGTCAAGAAAAGGGATGATTATCGACCCCAAAAGGACTCAAATCATATCGAAACTTCCCCCTCCTACTTCCAAAAAGTCTATGCAGTCTTTCTTAGGCCAGATAAACTTTGTGAGGAGATTTGTGCCCAGTTTCTTCGAAATGGTCAGGCCTTTACAAAATTTAATTAAGAAAGATGCCCAATATCATTGGGGATCCTCAGAAAATCAAGCTTTTAATGCAATAAAAAAGGCCATAATAGACGCTCCTTCTCTCATGAGCCTTGACTTTTCTCAATAATTTACACTCTACACTTTTTCTTCTGACCGTTCCTATGCTGCAGTCCTAACTCAAAAGAACACTGAAAACAATGAAGTACCCATTGCCTTTATGAGCTCTGCTTTCAAAGGCACTGAAATTAATTACCCAGCGGTAGATCAGCAAGCCTACTCTATTTTCAAAGTAGTCAAGCACTTCCGATCTTATCTGTTGAAATCTAGGATGAAATTTATTGTCCCGTACCCAGCCGTCAGGAACCTATTAGTGCAGAAAGAACTAGGCAAAAAGAGGGCTAACTGGGTCACCTCCTTGCAGGAGTACGACATAGAAATTACCCCAACTCAAATAGTGAGAGGCCAAGGGTTATGCAAGTTAGTTGTTGATTCAGCAGCTGGACAGCAAGAAGAAAGCGATACATCAAATCTAGGACAGTGCGATCAAAATACAATCTGTTGCGCACAAAGCTCTGTTAATCCTTGGTATGATGACATAAAATGCTATCTTGAACATCGTCCAGCCCCCCGTCACCTGGATCCCACTAAAAGAAGAGCGTTGAGGTTAAGGTCTGCCTCCTTTCATTTGGTTAATGGTATTCTGTTTCATCAAAATTTTGATGGCGTACTAATGCACTGTCTCGAGAAAGAAGAAGCAAAAAAAGTCTTGCTAGAATTGCATGCAGGAGAAGCTGGTGGTTGTTTCGGTGGTGATACTACTGCCCATAAGGTTTTGAGAGCCGGGTATTACTGGCCCATGCTTTTTAGAGATTCCCATGCCTTGTGTCGTAAGTGTACTATTTGTCAGAAAGCATTAGGGCGGTTACAGAAACCAACCTTTCCCTTGCAGCCTGTTTCAGTAGACTCTCCTTTTCAGCAGTGGGGCCTTGATATTATAGGTCCAATCAACCTGCCATCCTCACAACAAGACAATTTTATCATAACAACCACAGATTACTTTACCCGGTGGTTTGAAGCTGTCGCATTAAGAACTGTCAACACCAGTCAAGTAATTGCCTTTCTAAATTCAAATATTATTACTCGTTTTGGTATCCCTGACTGTTTAGTATTCGATAACGCTTCTTACTTTTCCTCTCTTGAGATGAGTGAGTTCGCTTTGGAAAAAGGAATTAAATTGAAGTATTCCGCTAGCTATTACCCCCAGGGCAAGGGATTGGCAGAGTCAACAAATAAGAACCTGATTAAAATCATCAAGAGAACGGTGGCTGAAAATCACAAAAACTGGCACAATGCACTGTTAAACGCGCTTTGGGCTGATAGGGTAACACCAAAAAACTTTTGTAGGTAACTCTCCCTTTTTTCTCGTTTATGGCAGAGAAGCAATTCTTCCACCACACATTCTTCTCCCTTCACTACAATTATCGCAGAAAATACAGGAAGAAGACTGCCCCCCTTTGGAAAATCGAATTAATGCTTTAATGAAGCTAGAAGAGGTAAGAGACCAAGCTAAACGTAAGTTAGATCAGCATCAACTATTGGTTAAAAGATGGTTCGATTCTAATTCTACCTCTGATAGGAATTTCGAAGTGGGTGATGTCATCCTAAAATGGGACAAACCACATGAGGGAAAGGGAGAGCACAAGAAATTTCAAAACTTATGTCTTAGACCGTTTTTAGTTGCTGAGAAGTTGGGTCCCAGCTCTTTCCGATTGCAGAATCTAGAAGGGCAGCCTGACACCTATCTGGTGAATGTCCAAGCTCTAAAAAGATATTTCGCTTGATTACAACTCTTTGTATATTATGTACATATTTTGCTTTTGTTTTCTTTTCTTTTGCTGTTTTGGTTTTCATTTCTCCTTTTCACTTATCAGTTTTTTGTTTTTGGAAATACACATACCTATATACTGAGCTATTCGGACAAAGAAAATAGAAAATTCCTTCACTGAAATGACTGCTGAAAATTTGTATAAACATCAATTATATACTTTTAAAATTTACATATGTGATTGGCAAAAGTTTGTTATTTGAAAGAAGTTAACTGATTTCGATCTCTGAGTAAAGCCTGTCATGATCATCTATTATCTTTTTACGCTGTCCCTATTCCTTAAGGGAATGACTTAGAAGATGTCTCCCTACCTTAGAAAGTTGGTTCTGTAAATAAACCATCGTTGGATCATAATAAAGGACAGTTCTAAAAAATTCTGTGGAGGTTTGTAAAAAAATATGTTAAAATATCGTAATTTTCAGCGTCAGCCTGCTCGACTATATATCTTTGAAAAACAAAATAAGTCATCAAAAGAGCTGTGGGAAGTGCTTGTAAACCCGTCGGGATGCTGAACAGGTCTGTTGGCAGCGGGTAAATGCATGCATGATGCTAATGCAACTTCACCGGGGTACTGAACAGGCCTGCTGGCAGTGAAGCAATGTCGGGTATATGAAAATTTGCAAATATAAAACCTCTTGACCTTAAAATGTCCTTTATTCTAATATGGAACTTCCTGGCAGGATACGGATATCAGAGTGGGTTAAATGGAAACCCTATCGAGGCTATGGACGCCTGCTGGAAGCAGTGGCTCTGTCAACAGTATCGGAGATTTTATATTTAATATCGTGGCTCGCTTGTCTTAAGACTATTGTCAGTTTTCATCGTTTAAACACTGTAGGAATATTTGATTAATGATGATGTTTACACAATTTTCTGGTTGTTATTTTTGAGTTAGAATTTTTCTCATTATCCTAATCCAAATTTGTTCTTTTGGCAGAGATAACTGCTTCTACCAGTGTGTCGCCATTGTTGGCAGCCAATTCGCATTTTTATACTGTCTTTATAAGCTGCCTACACCAGAGTTTTGCAAACTTCGATTTTCATCGCAACCTTCGAATAAAATGACACTATTATTTTATATGCGTTTTCCCACTTGCCCTTGTTCTTGTTTTCATGACTGCAAGCGTGAAAACTTTGATTTCGAAGTCATATTAAAAACATTGATGGATTGTTATGATCACCCTTGTCTCTATGTTCATTGCATTTCCAATTTACTTATCGTTATACAGTTGACAAGACTCCAAGATCCTTATTCATTTGGCATTCTTTATTTTTTAATATGACTTCATTTTACAAGACTGTGATGATATTCTTTTGATCAAATTTGTGATGCATTGCTGATTTGATTTATATGTTCTTTGATCGATTCCCTTGACACATTGGTTTCATGAAAACACATTGGTGTTGTGGTTAGACCCTTGGTGTGATTCATTTCATACAACACATAGTTCATATAATCGAACCCTTGGTGTGATTTCGAATTATTTCTTTGGTTTTAAAACTATGACTATTGCTTGCGCAAATGTTTGGTCCATGTATCATAGATTTTATTAATTGTTTAAATGGCATAGTTTTTAACCTATGAAATAGTGGTTTGAGTCATTGTATGCGCCGACGATTGTACTATGGGATATGAGTGTTTTACATGGGATGAACTAGCTCCACCACCTTCGCACGTTCTGTCATTAATGCTTTCCCCCTATCCCGGTTCACCTTTGCTAGTTTTTAGGCGAGCCTCTGAGCTATCGACCCTGTATATACTCTGTTTGAACCCTTACCCACTCACCCTACTCACCATGTGCTCCTGTCCATGGCACCGGTGGTGTGCATAGAGCCGAATGGTAGCCAAGCTCTGTTGCTATTCGATAATGCCCGTAAAGATTTAGAAAATAGTGGTTGGCTGGTGTTTGTACAGATATTTGAGGGTTTCAACCTTTTTGTTGCCCAACAATTCGCCCTCACCTTTGATGGGTGCAGGGCTAAAATCGGTGACATACAGCTCGAGCTGAATGAGAAATTCATAAGCTCTGCTACAGGACTAGCAGCTTCAGGTGAAAGGTGGTTTAAAAACTCCAAAGTCGACAAGGTGTCGTGGACTTTGCTATTCGTATCATGAAAGGTTGCATCCTGTGATAAAGGTATGCCTATTTCTACCCTCAAACCCAGGTGGAATGGCCTTTTGGTAATCATTAAACAGTTTGTGACCTGTGAAGGTCAGTGTGGCTTGGTTTTTCTGTATCACCTCTGGTTGTTGATGAATTTCATGGGATATCCTTTGAACATGCCACATTACTTCTTGCGTAGTCTTCACAAGATGTCTAAGAGATTCAAGCGCAAGAAGGCTGGTAGTAACCTTTTTCATCACGGCTTGATTAAGATCATCGTCGTCCACCATTTAAGCCTTCATGGCGATAATTGGCAAGTCTTTCTATCCAGAAATGGCTTTGCTAATCCGGAGTCTGTTCAAATCGATAAGCCTGTGGTCAGTGAGACTATGGTCGGGCCACCCGTGCCATTCCATATCCTTTTACCCCCTGCCAAACCCTTGGTTTTCCCTGACATCGACCTATCCAACATCATAACCAACCCATGTACAAAGGACAAGACTGAGGTCGTCAAGAAGCCTGTGAGTAAGAAAGTCAAGGGTAATCCTACTGTCAACAGTAAAGGGAAGAAAAATGCTCGATTGATATCGAGACTTGCCCAGAACAAACCTAAACAGAACATCGACCAAAATCCCATAGTGTTGAGTGAGGACTCAGACTCCGATATCGAGTGTTTCCTAGTTGAAGAGTACCCCTATTCTCATGGCTTGTTCTCTATGAAACCCTATGTCTTTGTCTCTAACTTACCCCCATGCCTAAAAAATGACCCAAATTACCCAGGAATCAAGTTGCACAATGAAACCCCTGTTGGCTTAAACAAACCCTCCCCTATGTTATCAAAGCCTGAGAAACCATCATGTATCCAATGTAATGCTTGGCTAGAGCGTTATTACATTGATGTTCCCCTATTGCAATCAAAGGTCAAAGCATTAGAAGAATGGGTGACAATGCTGGAGAAGGAGAACGATAGGTTACAAGCTAGTGAAAAGAAACAAAAAACCACCGGTTCGATTGTCTTCAGGAATGTCGAAGCGGCAACAACCTTTGTCAATTCCAAACTATCATGACCGAGTTATTTTCTGTTTGTCCAGGTATGAATTTCAATATGAATTTTTCTTTGTAGGTTTGATTGAAGTTGTTTTCAATTAGCTCTATTCATTTTAATACTTTCGAAATGATTCTGTTATAGTTTGATCATAAAAAATGGTTATGTTGTGGATCCTGTACAGTAGATTCATTTTGCTAAAATTAAATGTAGATATGATTTGGTTACGTGATTTTTTCGTGCCCAGCTTAGTATAAGCAATTGATTGGTTTTTCATTCTGTTTGGATTGTTTTTGAATCAATTATGTTCGTCTGATTTAGGATAGTCGATTGGATTTGATTTCGATTAGTTTCATTTAACTCAAAACAACCCTGTTGACCTTGATCTACCAGGAATGACTCTATTTTGTATTGAATCAATATTTTCGTTTGGATTTTGATTACATTCAACCTATGCAAAAGATCTTTTTACTAAAATCGTGGAGCTGTGTTGATTCATAACGATTGTGTCAACCCCAAACTGTTTCGATTCGTTCCTGTATGATTTGATTTGCAAACGATTGTTGCATTCCACGATTAGCATGATCGTTTGTATATGTTTGATATAGTTCTATTAATTTGAAAAATGATCCTATTGATCTCGTTTAGATTCGACAATGATTTTGTTAATGGATGAAGTGACATAAACTATTACATGCATGATTTGTTTAACCGGTTACAGTTTGCGTCGATTGGAATTGGTCCATGAAAATGATTTCATTGCTATCAAATTATCTAATGTGGTTCTGTTTACCCTGAATTGGTGATAACAAATTGAACAGAGTGCATGTATCTCTGTTATCATTCGATTGACCACAATTTCGTTTGTTATCAAATTAGCATAATAGTTTTGGTTTGAATGATTCATTTGGTTTCCAATTAGCAATTAAATACTTGTTCAATAGTTTGAATATAATTATTTACGATTTGAATTGGTTTTGAAATGATTTTATGCTCAAATTAGACCAGCTACAGAATCGCAAGATTCTGTAGCTAGTCTTAAAATTAGATTTTTGACAATTTTATCAATAAAATATCCTCTAAACTTGTCTATTTTTGTCTTCTTTCAGGTGCATACGAATTACAATGATCAATTGGGCATGTTGTGGCAGTTTAGGAGATACTTTAGATATGGTTTTGTTTTAGGTTGTTAGCTTGAGTCAGAAATAGAGATTTGGGATATTATCCCTAGATTTTTGTAAACTGTTTTGATAATTCCCACAAGGATGTTTTACCCTATGGGAGGTCTTTAAATACTTGTCATTTTTGTAATAAACCTGATCATCATCACTATTGGGAGAACCAGACTATGGATTTATGATTCAGACTGAGATGAAAGTTGATGTCTTGTAACATCTTTCGCTTTCAATATATCAAACTTTTGTTTCAAGCTTTCTGCATATCAGTTTGCAATTAATTATCGACTACTTTCGCTATCATGATTCATTGCATGTTGATGTGATTTGATTTATATGTTGTTCATGTCTGATTTCTCTTATTTAAAACATATAGCAATTATTCTGCTTCAGTTTAATGAATTACAGGTTTACCTTTTTTGTTAAATTTATCACTTTCTACAAGTCTCTGCACACAGATTTATCTAGCTGCGACAATTTGTAAATTATAAGATTGCTGTAATTTTTTATGTCTTGTTTGTCCTGTCATTTATATTTGAAGAGCACAATAGCTTTCCGTTTACGAGAAGCTCGTGGAGAATCTGGTGCGAGTTTCCTCCCACCGAACAACTGAATCAACTACCGCATACAGGACCAACCTGAAGCGTTACTTCAGGTCAGTTTGTTATTTGTTATTTGATAGTTAATTCGTTAGTATAATATAAGTAGTTTAGATAGATATATGTATAGTTCAGATTTGTAGTTAGAGTTAGTGTTTTAGTTTCTTAGAGTAGATAGTTAGTTTTTATTCTATTTCTTTCTCATAAAACTATAAAAATCAAAAAATAGTTTCGCTGTCTTAGGACAGTGTACAAATGATATTTGAAGGTTTTCATTTAAATCTGTAATTAGTAAATATTGTACATTTGTGATTAAGATTTAATTATGTTGATAGTTGAATGTTAAATTTCATAGAATTATTATAGCGTTAGATAGTAAATTGTATATATTAATAGTTCAGATTTGTTAATTAGTTTGTTTTAATTATTATTTTCACTTAGATTAGTTCCTTTAGAGTAGTTTCCTTTTGTTTTTCTAGGACTTATATCGGCCAATGGAGCCGCTAAACCCGTCAGGGTGGGTTATCCCAAACGGCTTGGGTTATTTAGATAACCCCGAACCAGATCCACTCTTCTAGTTGATGGACGGTCAATTTCGCCCGTCAACAGATACGTATAGGGTGCAAGAAGAAATTATGACAGGGAAAATTTCACCATAGTTCAACCAGGTACCACCTCCATATAATAATGTGAAACAATACTACAACACTGTGCAACCTCAGTATAACAACGTGAAGCCACAATATAACCCCGCGCAGTATAATCAGGTGCCTCAGTACAACGCGTCGTGAGGAGACCAAGGTGGATGTCGAGGCAGAGGGGGATTTGGAAGAGGTAGATGTTATAGGAAAATTACACTATGGATAGGTGAATATACCCTTGGATTCTAGACCCCTAATACTAACACAAAAACATACAAATGGACACTAATATCCCTATGAATTCAATTACCTAATCAAAAGGAGAAAGATAAGGAATAAAGTGCGATGCACCTTATTCTGTGGTTCATCCTTGTTGTCTATGATTTGATCTTGATCTCCAAACTCTTCAACACCACTCAATACCTGCAATGCAATGGACAAAAAAAAATACAAAGAAATCCTACTCTAATCTACAAGATTAGACTAATTGAATTCATTTATCAAGATCGACAATCATATGCAACAATACAAAATATTGAAGGCACTAGGCCAAGTAATATTGATGAGAACTTTAAAGAGATACTTACAATCATGGATGGTGTTGTAGCAGCTTCCCAAATTCCTCCTTTTCTAGCCCTTGCACAATGCTCCCAAGATCATAAGTTTGATATCCAAAAGCTTCCTCCTTCCCTTTATCCATTGAAATCCCTCATTATATAGGATTTGGAGGCTTAACCTCCATGGAGAATATCACTCATAAGATCCACTAAAAAGGGATCTCCAAGATTTTTAGGGAGAAAATATATCTTCAAGGATTTTAGGGAGAAAATATCTCTCAAGGATTTTAAGGAGGAAATATCTTTCCCATCCATGAGATTCTCAACCTCTCCTTGAAAATAGGAAACCAAATGTGAGGTGGATTCTCACACTAAATCAATTTATGTTTTATGAATATTAATAATTAATTCATCTACACATGGTATTTTGACCTTCATATAATATATTCTCCTCCACATTGACTATGGATTGTGACAAATGTTTTTTCATGGTGTCAGTTTATGTGACACTTTCATGACACTTTTGAAACTTAGGGTGAGATACTTTATGGGTTTTATATATGCACTAAAAACACAATAAAAACCCTCAATTAAATTGTCAACCCGGGGTAAGTAAATTTAGAGTTGTAGAAAAATATATGTCAAAAGTAGAAGGGGTGGTAGGAGTATAGTCTAACTAAGGAAGGTAGCTGGCTAATCTACTCAAACAAATATCTCTAATGAGAAAACCCTACTAAGTAACTTGAAACTAGGTAACCTAAGTACTTTTGGGCCAATGATCGATGGATAGTTCTAAGAAGACAAGTAAAAACCCTATGTAAAACAAACTAGTTCATAACAATAAGAAAAAGAAACTATCTAAGCATATCAATAAGCAAATGACAAAAGCAAACTATTTTAACTTTCCAACCTATTTTCAATGAGTAACTACCCTATGAAATAAAATAAATAAACAAGCAAGCAAAGACACCTAACTAACCTACGAAAGCAAGTAAACAAGAAAGCAAAGACAACTAACTAACCTATTAAAGCAAATAGACAAAGACAACCAACTAACCTATTAAAGCAAGTAAGAAAATACAACTAACTAACCTATTAAAGAAAGTACGCAACTAACTACTCTAAGATAACTTCTACTGCAAGTAATCAATTTAAAACTTCTCATTGAACAACTATCTAGCCTAAGAGGCAAGTGGACTAAATTCTTAATTCAAAACTATTTCTAATTTATGAAAGGAAATCTATTTAATTGAAAGCAAGAAGGAATAACAACTAATCTTGAACCTATGATAAGCAAACTACTATATGATCTATCAAAGAAAAGACTATCTACCCTACAACAACAATAAAACTATCTTCTAAACTATGAAAGCAAGAAACTATATTTTTTCTGATCTATGAAAATAGGAAAACTATCTCTTTTAATCTATGAAAGCAAGAAAATTATCCTTTAACCTATGAAAACTCAAATATAGTGTTGGTGGTTGTGTGAATGTCTTCGATGTCATATGATATCTCAATGGCACTTGAAAACAAAGGACAATTCAAGTGGTATAAGCTCAACATTGATCTCAATGGCAAAGTGAAAGGTATGGATTAAACAATCCAAGGAGAGTTTAGCCATGACAAAAGCAATGTTAAATACCCTACATATTCATGCATAAACCATCAACAACATAACGAGATCATCATTATACTTCTATACTACATAAGAAAAACTAGATTCAACCATTAACTAAGAAATATAATTGCAATTTAATTCTAGGAAAGGAAATTACATAAATAAAACTATGCTACATCTATTCTAACAATTCAAAGTTCAAACTACAATAAGAAAGTGCTTGAAAACAAAAATTAAAACATCACATTAAAAGTAAGCTGGAAACTACAATAATCAACAACTAATTAAACAAGATCTATATAAAAATGAGATAAGCAAGCTATAATGAAAAACTGGAATTAACTCTATCCATCCATCAAATCCTTGTTGAAGAGAAGCCAAATAAAAACTTTGTTCTAGTCTAATTAAAACTTTGTTTTAAATGTGACTATAAAATCATAAAAGAAAACACATTCTAATATCTAATTACACATGGGGGTAGTCTAGGGATTTTCAAATCCATTCCTAATCTACAAGATCAATACATGTTAACACATCTCATCATTCTAACC
>CBVK0100099343.1:0-24490 GCA_900067695.1 Picea abies | reverse complement strand
CCTTAATATAGATAGCCAATACAATGCCAAGAGAATAAACCAAACAATATGGAAATTCTTCTCCCAAGTATGTGCCTCTTTCTCTCTTCCTTCTTCTCCAACTGCAGCTCCAAACTTGCACTCTAGTGAACAAGTTAGTGTGTGAACAAATGAGGCACTAGCCTCTCTTATTTATACAATCTGGCAGGTGCTAAATTGAGGTTTCTTTTCACTGGTAGGGTCAACTTCTCAATCTAGGTGGTTATAACCACTTTTAATATATTTTGGGCGGTTATAACCACTTTAATATATTCGGGGGCTGGCTTCTCATTTAGCCTATTACAATTAGGGTTTGACCAATCTGAAAAAGGGGATTTGGTCATTTACAATACCCGACATGATCAATCCGCAAAAGGGGATTGATCTACTGAATAAAACATCAATAATAAATATAATACTCTTTGTATTTACATTATTTCAACAAGTCAATGGGTACATTACAATTTGGTTTCCGAGCAACTTTTCATGTTTGTTGGTGATAGGTATGTCTTAGAGATGATTGGAGTTCATAGAAGAATGAAAGGTGGATGAACCAATAAGGAAACAAAGGAAGACATGGAGACATAAATTCATGAGATGAAAGGCAAGGTTTGGTCTAAGGTAGGATCATAGGTGGGGTATGCCATAGGCTAAGGAAAGACAATGCAATAGATAAGTCTTGGTGGGATGAATATGGGAAGTTTGGGAAGTTTAGTATGGGGTGAGTCGTGAGACTCTACCCATATTTATAACTGGGACAATAGTGCCCTCTATGCATTGTATTGTATTGGAATATGTTTTGCAAAATAATAAACCAAATAAAGTGTTAGGCACCGCTGGTACCTCCTACACTATATTTGTGTCTCTTGTGTTTCACATGTTTCTCCATTGTATGCTAGAATGACTAAGCATCAATATTGTTAACAAATTATCTAGGTATACAAGTGAGTTGCACAAAATAGGAGTGTGACGTGTTTATAGCCTAGAATAGAGTATGAGTAGGCTTTAGGTGAAGAGGCATAGTCCGGGTGAAGTATCCTTGGTTTAGCAAAGTTGCCAAGTGAGAACCAGTGTGGTGTCACACATCCAAGAAATGTCGAGGTTGGACTTGGGCATGACTCTTGGTGGCAGGATAGGTGTTATTGGATAAGTTTCACAATTCTTGTGAATAAGAGTATTGCGAAGAAGAAACACACAATATGATAGGCTTTGTGCAATCCATGGGAGGGTCAACCCAGAGTATACAAAGTGGTGTGACTCCTTGGAGAGTGATGGATGAAGTCGTATAGCAGAAGTAGGCCATGGATGACTCAAGGGAGGATGAGTCAATTTTCTCGCTGTGACCAGAGGAAAAGAAGACATGGTTGGAGAAACGAACCAAGATATACAAGGGATTGAGACGACGCACCTTGGAACTAAGCCAGACTGATCAACAATGTGATCAGTTGGGAATAACTTGTCTTATAGGCATGGGTGGGATCCCCTTGGGTGAATGATGGTGACACGTAGGCCCAAGGGGGCATGCACCTCACTTACATTGTGATGGAGGATGAATACTTGGACCTATCTACCCTTGGTGACATGGACCTGTTGGACCTGTTGGACCAAGAAGTGGGCATGTCTTCCCTTGGATACATGGGAACGTTGGAGAGGTTGGTTGACCCCATCGACATATCCATGATGATTTAAGTGATTCATCTCAAGAAAGAACATGAGACAAGGGTCACATGCCCAGGTGATGGGACGCACGGGTTCAAATGAATGTGACCAGGAGAAAGGGCACGTCGGTCCAAATGGGCATGTTGATCCACGAAGGGATGCGACACCTAAAGGGGCAAAACGATTCATAGTGGAGATGGTTGGAATTCATATAAGAACACAAGGAGGATGAACCAAGAAGGCAACAAAGGAATTCATGGAAACATAGAGTCATGCGATGAAAGGCAAAGTTTGATCTGAGGTAGGTGCATCGGTGGGGCATGCTACAAGCTAAGGCAATATGGTGCGACAAAGAATTCTTGGTGCGATGAATCTAGGAAGTCTAGGAAGTTTTGTAGTATGGGGCGAGTCGTGAGACTCTGCCCATGTTTGTAACTGGGACAGTAATGCCCTCTTTGCATTGATTGTATTGTAATATGTTTTGTAATACAATAAACCAAGTCAGATGTTAGGCACTGCTAGTGCCACCCACACTATATTTGTGTCTCTTGTGTTTTGCATGTTTCTCCTTTGTATGCTAGAATGACTAAGTGTTAAGATTGTTAAAAAATTGTCTAAGTATACAAGTGAGTTGCACAAAGTAGGATTGTGACTCGTCCATAACCTAGAACATAGTATGGGTAGGCTCTAGGTGAAGAGGCATAGTCCAGGCAAAGTATCCTTGGTTTAGCAAAGCTATCAATTGAAAATTGTCATGGTACCACACGTCCAAGAGATGTCGAGGTTGGACTCGGGCATGACTCTTGAGGGAGTGATAATATCGATATTAGTAGGCATGTTATTTACTAGAATTCTCTTTTGGTGTAAATGTACTTACCACCTCAAGTCCATATTGATGTGATTAGTGAGATTAAAGTATGTTTTTCCTTTTATCTTTCGTCTCATAACAAGTATAACATCAAAAATATTGTTTTGGATTACCTACCACAATCATGGAAATTTTTTTTAAGATTACAATGATTAATAAGTGTCATTGCACCCCGGTGATAATGAAAATTAAAATTTTATGGAAAGTCTCAATCCCATGATCTAGAAGAAATTAACAAAGAAAAACAATACAAAACAATTAATTTTGTTAGAATACTCATTAATATACAATAAATTTTGTTAGAATATTCATTAATATCCAATAAAGCCATTGGTTAAATTAAATGGAAGAAAAAAAATAGTCGATTTGTTTGCATAATCCTCGTTTAACACTTATAACAATAGTGTCATGTATCATCCATGGTTGTTTTCAGACTTATAACAGTAGTGTCATGCAGTCTTGGAATTTGATGGCCTTTAGGAAGTATTTTGAGTTTGAAAACATATTTTACATGTAACCATAACAATGACACATCAACATTGACGGGTAAAAAAACATTAGACCATAGATTTGATGTCCAACATTTTAAGTTACTTGGCATAAATTATAGTAGGTTGTAGGTGGTTTACATGAAAAGAGGGTTAAAATTATAAGATCACTTTGAAAAAGTACTCTTCAATCCTAGGCTAATAAAAGAAAGGCGTAGGCTGAGGCTTCTATAAAATGGAGCCTGATGGGACATCTCTGGCACTAGGACCCATCCTGTAGAACGTCATGGTTGACCGTCTTTCCAATATCCTCGTCCCCTTAGCCTTGTTCATCTCAACCCCACAACACCCCCATTCCGCGTTTTCTTCCCTCCGCAACTCCCCATTACGCCATTCTCGTCCCTACAATTGGACATCCCCTCAGGCCTTAAATGTAGGGTGGCGAATGGGCAGTAGCTGCAAAACTTCTCCTGCACCCATCCTCCCCTGTTTTTTCATTGCTCTGGAACTGCTCTGTGCCTTCTCCTGCTCTCGCTCTGGGATAACTCAACCAACTCCTCATTCATGTCATTCCTAAATCCGGATCCTGCTCTTGCCTGGTGAGTTGCACATCCAAACATCGTGTTGATGGGTCCTAAATCCCTTTAATTCAACAGCAGGGACCAAACCCGCCACCGAGGCCCAATTAGACTTTGTAGCATTTAATGGTGGAATGGTTCTCTAGATCTTGCGATATGGCCAATTAATCGATGGGCTTTACGTTTTCTTGCGAAGGTGTCTCCTTCAGTTTGGACTTTCTCTTTTTGTATTTTCTCTTAGGTGGGACAGATATAAGATTGTAAGTCGGTATTAACCAACTTGACAACAAAACGGGAAAAGGTTCTAAAATACTGGAGAAGAGGTTGAGTTTGGGATAACTCGCTACTCAAGCATGTAGATGACAATTCTATACCACAAGGCCTAGTACTAATACGTTAACCGTAGGAGCATCCAATTACTGTTTGAGATATCAGTTATCAAAAAGAAAACACAGATGCGATAAGATAATGGAAAGAAAAATAATTCACCTACACTAATCATCCATCACATGATAACACAACGATTCATCTTCATCATTAAAGAAAAGAACTGTAAAACATTGCATCAGATAACTTAACAATAGATTCAATAGCTCTTACTCATTACAGCATCCATTCATGAGATGAGATAGGAAGTAGTTCTTCTCCATGTCCAATCACACACGCATTTGATGAAAATATAACTTGTCTCTAGTCTAGAAGGACTTCTCTATTAAAGGTAGCTCGGAAATAGTTCTTAACAAAACCAAAAAAGAGATTTTCTTGCAGTAACCATCGACCCTTAACTAATAGGTCGATACTCTTATTTATAACATAAAATTCAACTGAAAATAATGGCTAAGTGTAGAGAAGTAAAAATAATTCACCACGTGGTGTTCTCTTCTAACAGTTTTTCTAACAGTCAACTCAAGATATCGCTTGAAAAGGTGACTTTTATCATACTCTGACCAAATGATGAACAACTCCTCGCAGGTTTGGGCGTATGGAAATCTGTGTTGTTCCATCAGGAGTGCGTAAACTTCTCTAATCTCCACTGCATGCACCCGATATTTGACCAGACTAGTACTTAACTCCTAAAACACAGCTCGAGCATTGATCAGATGTTCCAGAAATTGTTGCACCTATCCAGTCATTGTGTCAGTTACCTTTGCTAGTCTTTCAGCCCATGAAGAATCTTGCTTAGCATGCGATTCAACCACGTCGTGCAAGTCGATGAAATCATCGGGTGTGCCGAACTCGAGTAGTTTGATATCCTTCATCACCTTATTGATATTTGGACCCAGTTTCTCTCGGATTCCTCAGCGAACTTATAGATCCAATTTTGCTCGATAGTCGAAGGGATCTTTTCTGCAATCAGAATTAAAATCATTTAGAAATTTCTTACAGCACAATACTCAGCAAAATACATGTAAAACCATAAGCGTGAAGAATCCAGACTGGTGCATACCTGTAAAGCTCGCTATGCCTAGTTGTTTGATACTGACGTGATCTTTTCAACCCTTCGAATTACTTACACCATCTCTATTAGAGCCGTCATTTTCCTTTATTTAGGGTGGGTTACATCTACGCACCATAGCATGAAAGATCAGGTACGGAAAACATGAGATTCAAAGTCACGCTAGTGGCCCATTGGCCCTTGGGGTCAAGAAAGGATGTCAGAGCCGAACATGTGCTGAAAGTACAAGTAAGTTCCAAAAGAGTCGGATAATGTCATAAGGGAAGTCATTAAACACTTCAGGTCAAGGCAAGTTTCTCAAATAGTCGTCACATCAGTAAGTGCATCAACCATCATCAACTCATTATGGAGGCTAGGGAATTAAAAATAAATCGATGTGGTCATATGACACATCCTCTGCAACTCCTATCAGTTGCATCTCACACACCTCGGATCATGCCCGTCGCACGGATGTGACACATAAATTATTTAAAACATCTCGTCACAAGGCATTTAGTGTTCCCTGACATGTTTCAACTCATTTCCCGTTGCGTTATAAATTCTAGATGTTCTTCTTACCAGCCGAGCTTATGCATTGAATCATCTCATGTGCCCAGCTCGATCACATTATTTGCTTTGGGCCTTTGTCAAGTCACCCAGGCATATGGTAGATACGTTGTTGCACCATGGGAACTCCTCAAAACTCAAGACGGGGCCTGTGAGGCAGCCAAAGCACTAGGATTGAGCCACAAAATTCCTGGGACTCGTTCTTGTTTGTAGCAGGTGTTCCCAAGGCTTCAAAGGGATATTCCTACCTTCATGCAGAAAATATAGTATCGCCTCATGTGAAGGCTGAAGTGGAAGAAGTTAGGTAAGAAGGGCACAAGTTGGAAGCCACGCTTCCTCAATATCATATACCGCGAAGAAGAGGTAGGCCCAGGAAAAATAAGGAATTTGGGGAGGGAAGCCAAGTCCCGATTGAGTCATGTGCACGATCAGCCATCGAGGAGTTCCTAATACATGCTATCCATATAGAGCCTATCGAAACCACAAGTCAAGGAAGAAGGAGCTGAAAGAGAAGGGAAATAGCGTCAGGTTCTAACGTCCGAGGACCTAATTCGCAGTTGGAGCAGGCACAACTCGCCATAGCTGAACTTTACCAGGAGAATAGAGAATTACGATGGCAGTTGACAGCAAAGAACCTTGAGGTGTTAGCACCACAAGGTCATGAAGGGAATGCAACCTGGCTCAAGAGGAAGCTTCGGGAAGCACAAGATACGATCATGCAGCTGCGTGAAGTGCAAAGGGTGTCAGAAGAAAAAACAATGAAAACACCTCAGGGAGCGCGAAGTAGCCAGGGAGAAATTTCATGCGCAAAAGAGGCATGATGGGCGAACACTATTTTGTATTCTCAGACGCGATGCAGCATTTTTATAGTTTTTCCTTTTTCTTGTGAAAATTTCCATGTTCTCAATGTAACTGGGTTGGTTGGCCTGTAGGTGTAGACAATGTCTATTGTATGTAACCTTAGTGATGGGAATCTAATATATGAAGTCTCGAAATTTTGACAAAAGGATTCTGGTCATAGTAGTTGAATGCACCATTTTTTTTCTCTTTGTGTGCGAATATACTGTGTTCTTTGTCCAAATTTCTTGTAAGTTAGCCCCGATTTTTTGCTCAGTGTTGCTCTGAGTTGTTTTTGTATTTTTATTGATATCTTTCTGCAAAACCTTTGACGCAGATCGACTTCATTGTACGGTGTTGACGTGGCACCACTGACTTGGGATACATGGTACTGAAGGTCAGGAACTCAACTCGCAGGTGATGGTCGGACTCAGGACTTTGTTCAAGTCGAGCGCTCTATGCTTAACTTGGGACTGCTAATGCCAAAAAGGTCTCGGGGTTCGACCTTCAGAAATAAACCTAACACGTAGTTTCCTTGTAGGTTATCATCCTCAAAATCCCTCGATACCGAAAACATTTCAGAAGTCGGCGATATTATTTCAATTTTTGTTCAACGCTTACTCTTTTCACCTTTTACTGACATCGAAAGGGATCAGTCGTCGGTGGTATCCTTGAGTGACTCTTGTCGCAGAAGAACAACTTATGTTTTCTGACACCAATGAATATCCGTGCTCAGTGAACTCGGTTCTCTTGAGAAACTTTCTCTCATCTCTAATCCTTTCCGATGTCGAATTTCTTACGGGCATCAGGGAAAAATCTTGACTGATGATTCTTTAATTAAATATTAGTATTTTAAGTTATGGGTTTTCGCATGCTCAAGTAAACTTTGAGAGACTTAAATGAGAAACAAAAATGATAAGAAAAGGCAACATTTTCATATTGAAGTCGAATTAGATAGTACAAAAGAATCAAATGGTACCCAAAAAGTATAATTTGACATAGGCTTTTTAGGGTGTGTTGAGTTCTCAACAAATGGTGATTTACTAGGCGAAAGCAGAATATTTGTTCCTCCTTCATGTTCGGCTGATACGAAAGTTGGTGGAGAACCTTACTGGCTTTAAATCAAAGATTTTTTTACCCTTGCATTTGAAATTCTCCGGTTGATGCTTTTGGGTCTACCTATGGGGTTTTCCACCTTTATTCCTCCTTTGTTTCCTGTAACCCGGACTCATGCCCCTTTGAGAAAATCTAGTAAATTATTCACTGGCATGAATCCTTTAATTACCTTTAATAACTTGCTATGGTGTTGCTTCACTGCCAACGAGCATCCATAGCCCTGGCAGAGATATCTGCCTACCCTCTCCCACTGTTTACTCATTTGGTATAGTTAACTTTGATTTTGGCAGAATTCCCTGAGAGAGTGGGAGAGGATGACATCTGTTTAATTTGCAAAGTGAGATGGTTTAAGTTGAATCCTTTGCTATCTTTATCTTCGAGGTTCATGTATCCCTTTTCATCTTTCCAACTTTCCCGTAAGGTTTCACTAGACCACCGGGTATACCTTTTTCCATTTCTCTAGAGTTGTTAATCTGTGCGGGTTAGATAGAGGACTCTTCAAAGCAACTGCAGGTTCCTCGGCGCTTCTTGTGTTGTATGTGAGCAATGAGTTAGGAACAAAGTTCGTTATGTCACATGATTTGAGGTCAACCATTGTCTTGCTAAACACAACCTTCAAAAATGCAGAAATCAAAACAACAAAAGAAAATAAAAAATAAAAGTAATTCGCAGTCAACCTGGTTGAAACAACTCATGAAATATGCACACAAAACATAAAAACTCAAATTTTATTTTATTTTTTTATTTTTTATTTTCTATTTTATTTTATTTTATTTTTTTAATGGAAATATTGTTTTAGGGCTTGGCCATTTACTGGGAGGGCATCAGGTTCCCCCTTAGATTATGCAACCGATAAGTGTCTGCCCCAATCTTCTCAGCCACTTGGAAAGGTCCAAGCCACATATTGTGAAACTTAGAATGCTTCCCTTTTGGCTCGTTTTCTCTGTCCCATTTTAGGACTAAGTCTCCTACTTCAAAATTCTTCTCTTTAGCCTTATGCTTATCAAACCATATTTTTACTATCTGTTGGTGGGCTATGAATTTTGACTTATCCTTTTCCTTTTCTTCTTCTAGCATGAGCAAAGTGTCAATTCTTTTTTGTATGACGGATGAAGGCTCCCCTCTGGAATCTTGGGCTAGTTGAAGAGATGGAAGATAAAGCTCGTTCAGGAGAATGGATTCCTACCTGTAAACCAGAAAGTACGGGGAATTACCTATAGCTTCCTTGTGTGTGACCCTATCGCCCCATAGAGTGTTATCGAGTATATTATGCCAATTCCTTTGGTTGTCTGCAACTTTTTTCTTCAATATCCTTACTAGGTTCTTATTAGTTGATTCTGCCACTCTGTTTCCCTGTGGATAGTAATTTGAAAAGTATCTAATTATGATTCATTTTTCTAGAGAAAACTTTGTCAATAGGTTGGAAGAGAAGTAAGATGCGTTATCAAAAACTAGGACAGAAGGGACACCAAATCTTGTGATCAGTTGTTGTTTTATGAATTGGATTGCCACCTTCTCGTTTACATGGGTCAGACAGATGGCCTTTGCCCATTTTGTGAAATAATCGGTGGCAGTAAGTATATACTTATGTTGTTTCGAAGATCTTGGTGTAATCTCTCCTATGATATCTAACCCCCATTGCTCAAAATTCCTAGAAACAGTCATCGGTTGGAGTGGGACCGCTGCTCTCTTCTCTCTCCCAGTGCTTACATGACAGGTTTTACAGTTTCTAACGTAAGTGTGAGCATCCTTAAACAAAGTGGGCCAATAATAACCAGCTCTCAGTATATTATGAGTGGTGGCATTTCCTGCAAAATGTCCACCGGTAGGGCCATCATGGAGTTCCTTCAGAACTTTGTCTGCATCTTCACGTTCAAGAAATCTTAAGAGTACCCCATCATAATTAACCCAAAAGAGTACCGAATTTATGAGGCGATATTGTGCAGATTTTAACCTGAGAGCTCTCCTTTCCCTAGGGTTGAGATTTTCTGGACAAGTCCCATGGTGTAGGAGATAATTTAGCTTCCCGTACCAAGCCTCTTGTCCTGGGAAGATGTATGAAACTTCGCCACACCATAATTCCATTACTTTCTCCCACCCAGAATCTTCATTTACTTGGTCCTGGGCTTCAGTTGCGAGTTTGCATAACCCTTGCCCTTTAACTAGTTTGAAAGGTTTTATATCTAGATCAAATTCTTGAACTACTACCATCCAATTCCCTCTTCTTTCCCCCATCTCCTGTTGGGTGAATAAGGATCGAACCACAGGGAGAGGCACGATTACTTTGGTGTGGTTCTTGAGGATGTAAGACCTGAAGTGTTTTATTTCTTTATAAACTGCATAAGCATGTTTATCTACGGAAAGATAATTTAGTTTGGCTCCTTGGATATTAGTGCTCATGAATGACACTGGGGCCTCATTGTTGTCATCATCCTTCTGAGTCAATACCGCAGCTAACAATTGGTCGAAGGAAAAAGTATAGAGGAAGAAATCTTTATTGAAATCGGGACTTCGTAACACGGGGGCTTGAGATATAGTAGTTTTGATGTTGTTGAAAGCATCCTTTCGTTCATCGTCCCATTTAAATTCGACATCTTTATGAATCATCTTTTGTAAGGGTTTGATAGTGTTCGCGAAATCAGGAGTGAATTTCTTCACGAAATTGAATTGTTTGAAAAAAGACTACATAGCTTTCTTATTGTGAGGCAACGGGAGATGAGTTATGGCCTTAATCCTTTTTGGGTCTATGTGAATGCCTTCTTAAGATATAATGTGGCCTAGAAACTTACCTTCCTCGATGCCGAAAATAGTTTTCTTAGGATTTAAGGATATACCATATCTCCTAAACCTTACGAAAATATGAGTTAAGTGTTGGATGTGCTCTTCTCTATTCTTTGAATACATAGTTACGTCGTCCAGATACACTACCACACACTTGTTGATTAGTCCCCGAAATACTACATCCATGGACCTTTGGAAGGTCGCCCCTACATTGATTAACCCAAAAGGCATGAGTTTATAAGAGAATGTTCCCCACTTGGTTTGGAAGGTAGTTTTCAAACAATCTTCCTCTAAAACCAGGACTTGGTTGTAACCTGAGAAACCATCCAATAGAGAGAAGATATTCGAGCTAGATACGGTCTGCAGAAGTTTCTCCATTGGCAGGACTGGGTAATTGTCCTTTTATGAAGATCTGTTGAGGTTCCTAAAATCTACGCATAAGCAGATTTATCCAGACTTTTTCCTCACGGGAACCAGATTTGCTATGCACGTGGAATGCCTAACCTGGAATATGATTGGCATCTAAACATTTCTTCAATTCCTGATACATGAGAGGTTCCAGGGATGGGTGATACTTTCAGAACTTCTGTTGGGAGGATTTCACTTCAGGTTTTAATGGTATAGTGTGTTGAATGATATGGGTGTCATAAGTTTTTAGATCTCGGTAGGACCATGAAAATACATCTTGATATTGTTTGAATAGTTTGAGATAAGCCTTTGTTTCCTCTTTAGATATAGTCTTTCTGAGATTCACATTCTTTGGGTTTTCCGGGGTTCCGAGATTTATAGTTTCATGCAAGGGACAGAAGCTATCGGTCTTTGCATTTTTAGGCCCCTTAAATCATTCCTTCAGGTCAAAAATATTTTTCAAATTAGCTATCCCTTTTGGGATTATGTGAGACTTTGATTTGTCAATAGGTTTCCCTGTCTGAGAATCTGTTCCTATTGATTGTTCCTAGAATACTTCATCGTCAATATCCAAGTCTTTGAAATTATCTTGGTTATTCAGAAAGTTTATGATATGTTCATCCCCTTCAAAGACTTTCCAATTAGAAATATTGTTGGGAACCGATGGTTTGTAGAGTAGTTCCACAGCAAATCGGGAGGCTTTGTAATCTTCTAGAGGTGACATCCTTGAAGCAGTTGTGGCCAGGTAATCAGCAAGAATGTTATTTACTTTGGGGATCATTGTAATATTTAAAGCTTCAAAATGCTCTATTAACCTATGCACTTCCTATTGATAATTATTTAGGTGCGTGGAATTGTAATGTATAATATTTCTTACTTGTCTAACAATAATCTCCAAGTCCTCAAAAACCTTCAATTCTTTGACGTTTAAGTCTATGGATTTATTTAACCCTTGTACTAGATCTTCATACTCGACGATGTTATTTGTGCATTTGAATTCTAGTCTAC
This sequence comes from Picea abies, assembly GCA_900067695.1. Classification (NCBI taxonomy): domain Eukaryota; kingdom Viridiplantae; phylum Streptophyta; class Pinopsida; order Pinales; family Pinaceae; genus Picea; species Picea abies. Next base: position 12,727 of record CBVK0100099343.1, on the reverse strand, counting down.
AGGACAGGAAATGGTGTTTACCTTTTGGATCAATGATGATGCACCCTGCCACTGATCCTTCCTGTCATTTAGATCCATCAAAATATATGGTCCATATCTGTGAACTGAAGTTAATCGTTTCTTCCTTCTCATTACTTTCTTGCCCTCCTATCTTTTGTCTGGTCATTTCTAGCACAGGTTCTTGACAGAAGAGGGTTTCCTCTATCGGTATTGGCGATTTCTCTTGAAAAACCATTTCGAAGTTATGCGTGAGAAGGACATCATATGGAAGAGGGGAGAAGTTCCCGAAAAAGGAATCACAAGAATAATTGCCTAGCACAAGGAAACGTGTTGATGATGGTTCATTTAGGGTTTCTAGATCAGTGACTGTATGTTTCAAATATCTCTCCATATCGATTTTGATCATATTCTTGTATCCCTTTACTGGTAGCACTAGTTGTGCCCAATCTGTACTAAAGTACCCGTTTAACTTGTCAGACCAATCTTGACTTAGTAATAACCCATAGGCCTATGGGATATCTACTACAATGATGTCAATCACTTGCACAAACTTAGGATGTGTCGCTATCCTGATCATTACATCTCTGAGTTCCCCATGACTTTGACCTAGGTTATTTCTAGTTGTATCACATGTTTATCACTCTTGAGAGGGACTACGTTTATTTTTTTACAGATAGAAAGTGGAATAACATTAGAGGATGCTCCTGAAATGACCAAACAATTGTGGAGGTTCCTGTTGAAAACTTCAAACGTCAAAAGGAACGGTGGGACAAAGGGTTTTCCCTTCTTATCTTCTGAGTAGGTATTCACAGTTGGTTTATTTACTAGATCTGTGGAAGTTAGATTTATTTGTTTTTCATTGCTTGTCATAGGATTTTCTACTGATTTCAAAGCTTGTAGCAGGAAGTCTTTTTATTGAGGGATTCTACATATGTTCATAACCAATATATTAGCCTTCAACTTCTTTAGATATTCAACTACGTTGTACTCCATTTTGGGCGATTCTCAGGTATGGATGCTAATAGGGTTCTTATGGGGAGAAAAAGGTGCTTTCAAGTGATTGGGAGTTGACCTTTCCCTTGAAGTTTGAGTGGTAGTAGGATCCTTTGAGAAAGGAGGACCTTTACTTCTCGTTTGCAAAACCGAGAGCTCTGCAGCTAGTTCTTGAACCTGAAATAGGTCGTCAAAAGGCATAATTAGGTCAGGATCCCATATCAGCATGGTTGTATCTTCTGGTGGATCAATCTCTTCCTGGTCAACAACATTCATAATTGAATTGCTTGGTTGTTCGGTTAGGGAGACTTCGTCTAGAAACCGATTGGCCATCAAATTCATGGCATGCACTCATTGAGGGAAGTCTCTTTCGGAGTGGTTTTCCTGATGATAAGTACAGAAAGAATTAGATGCGACATTCCCTAGATCGATATTCAAGCTAGCTGGGGGAGGTTCAATTTCTTTGAACGGTGGGTTCCTTTTAAAAAAAGGTGTATAGGGCCTTTGGCCTTGGTTTCCTCCCCCTGCATTTATCTTCATGTCTATGATATCATTTGATAATTTCTTAACCATGCATTGTAGATCTTCTATGTCTCCATTACCCTTATCGGGTGTATGTTCTACTTGTATCCTTGGCGGTCTAGTCAAAAGGAGCCCTCTCCTGGGAGGGGGTTGAACTTCTTTCTTAACTAAAGAGACCTAGCCTTCTTAACACCCTTTCATCTGGAATTCTATCGTTTTGGCTTCTTCAAAATTCTCAGCCAGGGTTCATTTGGTAGCCCTTTCAACGAACATGGAAATAGAAGTTGGGAGAGAGTTAGCATAAACTTCGATTTGAAACTCCTGAGTTGGTTTGGCTTCAGGCTGGAATTTGTTTAAGATGGTTGTGAATCTTTGATTGAAATATTTAACCTTTTCTTTTGAACTCATGGTGGCTACAAACAATTCAGCCATTAGATATCTTGTAGTGGCTTCTTTGGAAAATTTATCTAAAAAATCCTTCTGAAACTTTGTCCAACTAGTTATGGATCCTACAGGTAGGTTAAAATACCATGTGGAGGATGAGCTCTCAAAAGTGTAGGGGAATATCCTGCAAAATACATCTTCGTGTTGGATGTTCATAAGTCTGATTGCTAGTATAAATTTATTGATATGATCTTCAGGCAATCCTGAGGTTTCTGGGCCAAACTTAGGAAGTAACTTTTCTGGATGTCGGGGAAGGTTATAGACTGGTCCAGGGAGGGCCAAATCGTCTATGGCCAACTAGGGTTGATTGTTCAATGGTGGGTTTCCCCTTTCTTTATTATGGTCGTTGTTGTCCTCCATATCTTCAGATTCTGAGTTAAACTCCTCCTCTTCCGAAAAATTGTTTGGTTCAGAGACGTCGTCAGTTGGCGTTTCAGGGATCAGATTAAGAGGATCTTTGATTTCAATGATTGCAAAATCTATTAGGTCTTCTACTATGTGCACAAAAATCTTGTCGAGAGTATTAACCACTAGTCTTCTTACTTGTTTTCTTCGAGGAAGTATCGGAGCTAAGGAAAACGCACCGATCTATCTGGCGTATTCTCTTATGATTCTTCTGAATTGATTTAATTCCTCATGAGGGACAGCATAAGGTATGTCAGGGTACAATTTTTCTTCCTCGGGCTATGGTGAGTTACTCGTTTCAAGAGTACTTAGCGTTTGTGGGTGTTGTCCCTTGAACAAGTTTTGGGAGATCCTTGGTCAAGTTTGACCTATTTTGGGACTTCGAAACCCTGTCGAAGATGGAGTGCAAGATGAAGCAAAGATCGTAGGATCTCGGCCCCTTTTTGGGATTTGGGAATATGTAATGGGTATGGGATGTCAGCCCGTGGGTTTACCCATGTTTAGGCTTATTTTGTAAAGTATAAATAAGTAGCTAGGTGATATAAGTAGATGCTCTGTGCATATTGTGATAAACTTGTAGAGCTATGTGCAAGTGGTTGTAACAGAATATGAAAGGATTTGTGCTAGACCTAGCTGAGGGAAGGAGGATCTAGCGAGGTGCGCGCAGATCTCCTGTCCTATGTGAAGTAGGGTTTTTGAGGCTTTGTGCATGTAGAAGACTGATTGAAGCTAATAAAGAAGAAGAGTTGGTGGGCATAGCCCCAGGGTGGGGGTGAACCACATAAATACTGTGTTATTCTGCTTTGTGCGATGTGTTGGTGTATTTATGTGTTATTTGCTAAGTGCTTGATCTGGATAGATAGATAGGTCTATTTATGCTTTCTGCTTATGATGAATTTGCTAGATCTAATATAGGTGAATGTGCTTAGTGCTTGAATCCGATAGATCTGATCCATTTATTTATGCTAAGTGCTTAAATACATTATATAAGGGTGAATGTTGTAATGCTTTGTTTTCTCTACAGAGTAGATATTGGTTAAAGAAGGATGAATTAACGGTGTTAAGTGCTCTATCAAGTATTATAATCATATATCTGTGTCTCAGCTAAGGTTGCAGACACCTGATTCATGCAACCACCCCTGCCTCTACCTCGGGTGAGACTTCATCTGCTTCGCAGGTGTTGCCGAAAGGGCCGATAGTTAGGGTTTTGTTGGTGCGCTGGTGTAGCGTTGAACCCTGGGTCTTACCCTGTTCCAACAAATGGTTTCGTTGTCGAGACCTAAATTGTGATTGTTGGGAACTGAGGAAGAAGAATCTTTGTGCAAAGATCCGACCTGAAATTGTGAAAGCTCTGTGCGTAGATATGTTGCTCTAGTGTGCAGTACTCTACTTAGTTTGACAATCTCTGTGCTAAGGAAAAGAAGTTTGATCTGAAGAAAAGAGGTAATATCTGGAAGTTCTGTGCTCTAAGAAAGGAAAAAGTGAGACTTTTGATTAAAAGAAGTAAGATTTGAAGCTCTGTGCTCTGAGAAAGTCAAAAGTGAGACTTTTGATTAAAAGAAGTAAGATCTGAAGCACTGTGCTCTGATAAAGGTAAGAATATTGAAAAGTTCTAGATCTGAAAGCTTTGTGCTCTGTAGAAGTAAGATAAGTGGAAAATTTTGTTTCAATAGTATGGATCTAGGTATGTTTGATAGATTCTATCCTAGCTTGAAAACTAGGGTATTAATAGATGAAAGAAGATTTGATATGAGTAGATGTGATAAGAATAGTGAAAAATATGTTATACCTATGCATAGAAAGAATGTTTGGACTAATAAGTGTATGCAGGACTAATAAGTGTATGCAAAATCCTAGAAAGAAATGTTTGCAGGTTAGCTACCATGATCCTAGCGCGCAGTACAGGAAAGGTTGGGGATCATTTAAAAGAAAGAGAATATTAACCCTATGTTACAGTTGCAGAAGACTAGGACATCTTGCTAAGGAATGCTCTGGGAGAAGACCTAGTTGTTTTTGCTGCAAAGCTATGGACCATGAAGTATTAGAGTGTCCTAGAATGATTTCTAAGATTGAAGAAATGAACATGAGACAAGAAAACCCTAGGACAGATCCAGAAACTAAGATTATAATAGAACCCCGGAAACAATCATAGAAAGTATTGCTACAAATGAAAGAAACCTTGAATGACCACCAACATGTCAGATTATTAGAGATCTTCAAAGAAAAAGAATGCCTTGAAGAAAGAATAGGAGACTTCAACATTGACTATGTTTTGGATGAGGAAACATGGGTGAATATCATGACAAAGAGAACTTGGGAAGCTATAGGGAAGTCTGTTATGATTCTTTCATTAGGAGGAATAAGACCATTCAAAGGAAAGTTGATAAACCTATGTGGAAATCTCACCCGGATATCTATGAATGCCAATGGAACTTCGACAGAGGAAGATTTTGAGATTATTAAATTTATTGAGACTGGTGCCCCATTTACCATGCTACTAGGAAAACCTTGGATTGAAAGAAATCAGGCTAGAAGGTAGGGAGAAGAGGAATTTTAGAACAGAAGAAGCAAGAGTTAAAAGAATTCATGACTAGAAGGATCGCACACTTGATTGAAGAACAGGAGAATAGATCGAAGATTTTTAACACCAGAGACCTAGATGTCAAAGTTGCAAGAACACTAGAAGACCCACAGAAGATTGAAGTACCTATTCCAGATAAAGAAGAAGGATCACCCTCGAATCTTAAGAAAGAATATAAACAGTGTGAAGTAACTATGCCAAAAGAAGGTAAGAATCAGAATGGAAAAAGGAATACCGAGACAAAGCTCATTGGGAAGAAGGTTAGAAAGATAAGTAAGAAGAGACCTAAGATTGACAAGTTACAGAAGGTTCCAGAGGAAACCTCGCAGAAAGAAAATTTGCAAAATTGGAGTTTCGCTGGGATATCAGAACAACGACACATGGCACTTCACCATGGAGAAGCAATATAGCCATTGGGGACATCATAACCATTATACCAATGCTCTGAATGAGTAGAAAGAAATTTATGGACAGACATCTCGCCATCTGACCATTGGGATCGCGCCATAATAGACAGAACGGAGTTAATGAAGGCTTCATACCCATTGCAAGTGACTCATTGCCAGGTTACCTATTTATCCTGTCGCGCCATGCACCGAGAACACTTTTTTCCAACTGAGAGTTTAAACCCGCAGACTAAGTTGATTTTATACAGTGATCATCGCACTCTTGTTGTCTATTCTATTGTAGTATCTAAGTTACTCCCCGAACCCGAGATTGTTAACTCCGAGTGTGTATGTTGAACGAGTTGAGAGTTGTAGAGAAAGTTGTTGAAGAAGATTTGATTGACCTCATGACTGAAAGATTCATGTCGATGTCTACAGGTGTGAAAGAATCATCGACGAGAGGACTGCCAGCCTCTCCATCTACTGCTCGCGGAGCCGGACTATCCCGACCATCAGATGAAAAGTGAACCAAGCACAGGGATGATCTAGCGAATGCCAAATTGATCTCGACTATATTACTCGCCTATATACCACCTCTGAGCGGCGCAGTAAATCAAGATAGCATGCCTAGAGATTTTGAATACACCTTGGTTACAGTGTACCTCCCGAAGGGGATACGCGCAGTTCAAGCAGACCAAGATAAGATTGCAACGTTGAAGTTTAGTGACTTCGACCTCGGAGATCGCAAAGTATACAACATGCTCTCTCGACATAAGTACCTGACCATAACTAAGGGGAAGAATTCGAGGATAATCCCCTATTCGTGGACTATGAACCTCGCGCAGTCCACCCTACTAAACATCATGAATATTCCCCACTTTGGTAGACACCAGGAAGTTAATGCCTATGTCAAGTTGTTGCTTTCTTGTTACCATGGTGGCTATTTGTGGCTAAACCATCGTATAACAGTTGATCTAACGCTGAGCAATCGGATCACCGGCTCAAGTATGCAAGGACCCGATCCACAAGAGTTTTACCCGAAAAATCCATGGACTGCGCTCTAGCACAGAAGATCAAGGACACTTATGGCGATGTTGATAAGGGAACGTGAGGCTACAAGGTAGATTCTATCCAGAGTGGCGCAATGCACCTCGCCTGTCAGTTGATTGCAGGGAAGTTAGTACGAAAGAACCGACCTACCCAAGTCACCAGTTTTTTAGTCGACCTCGCAGGGAAGTGCGCAGAAGGCCTTCAGATGAACTGGGCGAAGTACCTGGTGAACCAGTTGGAAATCAACTGTAGAGAAGCACAGGATCAAGGATATGAATTTCATTTCAGCTATCTCTTAATCCTTATAGATTTCATTTCCTGGGAGATGGCGGAAGGTATGACCTTCCCAGACATCGAGCCATTTGAACCATTAGTCGTGATGTTCAATACACTGTGGTATTCAAGCGACATGAATAAACAATGGCAGTCAAATGTTGTTTTTCATACCTACTACAATCAGCTAAAGATAGCCATCCATTCTGAACCTCGCATGAATCCGAACACTCTACACCAATTCAGACCTTTGATGAAGTTCAGCGCAGATCGACATTTTATTTACATCACAGTGCGCGCCGACGAACACAAGCAACAACTTCAATCCTACTATAAGCTGACAGAGGAGGACTTGGAAGAGATCACTAAGGATTGGTCGGCAAACCTCCTTATTCCAATAGACCCTACATAGATATCCGACATCAACAGCCCAAAAACTATGCAGGATACACCCGAACCTAGTAGGACTAAGAAGACCAAAGAGGTCCAAGAATTAGACAGTGCATCTGTGAAAACTGCTTCCATATCACCAGAGCAAGGAGGTGCTGGTGAAAAGTTAGATGACAAAGAAGTCGAACAGAAGCAAGGATACAAGGTTGATCCCCTGAAGAAGAGGAAAGGTTTGCCTTCGAAACCTTCCTCCCGAAATAAAGCGAAGGCCATCATGACCAAGATACAGACTGTCCTCACCTCCGATGACTTCGAATTCCTCATAGCAGCCCTACAAGATGCTTCGCTAGAAATAACAGAGAAACAAGAAGCAAACAAAGAGGAGATGTATGATCGAATTGAGAATGAACTCTGAGGGGTACAACAAGCCCTACAGTCCAGCCATGCAGTCTCCACTATGCCGGGAGAACCAGAATTGGGAGATGAGCCAGCTCAACTCCACCGCCTAGCCGATACAGTCGAAGCTCGCCTTTGACGAGCACAAGAAGAAATAGAGCAAGCCACCCAGGCTTTTACACAAGTACAAGGAGTACTCATAGAGCAATGCAGTGTTGCAGAACAGGAAAATCTTGCCCTCCAAGTGAAGTTTGATGAAGAAACAACACAACTACAACAAGAAAAGGAATAGTTGCTCGCGAAGCAACTCGAAGTAAAAGAAGCGGTAAACAGAGCACTTCGCTTTGTGACAGTCTTAGAAATCAAGGCAAAAGACTGAGTTACACAACAGGTGAACCATCTCGCAGAATCCATCTAGCAGCTATAGCAACGCATAGCAGATTTGGAGCTATGCATTGTACCTGAGACCCCACAAGATGTAAGAGACCAAAGAGAAGCAACCGCCCTGAGCACAATTGAAAGGATAAAGGATCTTACCCTGGAATGTAAGCAACTCACTGATCGCAGTGCCCAGACCTATGAACAACTCACGAAGAAACTGGAACTGAAGGCACTAGAGTCGCAGCTCCAAGAGGAAAAGTATCAAGCCAAAAAGATACAAGCGCAGCTGAAGTTCCTGTCAGTTGTGGAAAGAATGAAGTGCTCCCAAGAGCAAAGCACTGCACAGTAGCAGATCCATACTATCCAGAGAAGAGTTATGGAGGTAACTCAGAAACTCCAACATGTACAAGATAAGGCATATCAATTGTTTATAGAGGTAGAAGGCCAAGGAGCAAAGCTAGAGCAAGTTGTCGCTACAACTAAACAACGTCTAGAGGGACCTATCAACGATGCAGTCATCCAAGAGTTCATTGAACGGGAGGTCGTAGTACAGCAGCAAGTTGAAGCATCTCGAGCCAAGCTTGAGGCGTTCGAAGCATAACTAGTCAGACCAAAGTGACTCGGGACGAGTCACAGGTGAGTGTTGGTGGCCTGTTGGCCCTTGACCAAGTTTTGGGAGATACTTGGTCAATTTTGACCTATTTTGGGACTTCAACAGCCTATCGAAGATGGAGCGCAAGACGAAGCAGAGATCGTGGAATCTCGGCCCCTTTTTGGTTCATTTTTTGGATTTTGGAATATGTAACGGGTATGAGATGTCGGCCCATGGGTTTACCCATGTTTAGGACTATTTTTTAAAGTATAAATAAGTAGCTAGGTGATATAAGTAGAGGGACGATAAGCTAAGTGCAAGTATGGTTTGTATATGCTTTGTGCATATTGTGAGAAACTTGTAGAGCTAAGTGAAAATGGTTGTAACAGACTGTGAAAGGCTTTGTGCTAGACCTAGCTCGGGGAAGGCGGATCTGGCGAGGTGCGCACAGATCTCCTGTCCTATGCGGAGTAGGGTTTTTTAGGCTCTGTGCATGTAGAGGACTAATTGAAGCTAATAAAGAAGAAGAGTTGGTGGACATAGCCCCAGGGTGGGGGTGAACCACGTAAATACTATGTTATTCTGCTTTGTGCTATGTGTTGGTGTATTTATGTGTTATTTGCTAAGTGCTTGATCTAGATAGATAGATAGGTCTATTTATGCTTTGTGCTTATGATGAATCTACTATATTTGATATAGGTGAATGTGCTTAGTGCTTGAATCTGCTAGATCTGATCCATTTATTTATGCTAAGTGCTTAAATACAATAGATCAGGGTGAATGTTGCGATGCTCTATTTTCTCTACGGAGTAGATATTGGTTAAATAAGGATGAATTAGCGATGCTAAGTGCTCTATCAAGTATTATAATCACAGATCTATGTCCCAGATAAGGTTGTAGACACCTGAGTCCTGCAACCACCCCTGCCTCTACCTCGAATGAGACTTCATCTGCTTTGCAGGTGTTGCCGAAAGGGCTGGTAGTTAGGGTTTTTTTGGTGTGTTGTTATAGCGTTGAACCCTGGGTCTGCCCCTGTGCCAACAGTGGGTTGTCTTGGGTGTGTGGGATGTCTTGGGAATGACTAGTCATGCATGTGGGTTGTTTTGAATCTATAGGTTGTCTGAAATATTATGTGAAATATGTATTCAATCATTCATTCTCAGGCCCTCCTTCTATCGCCAATTATGTCGATGTGTCTTAAATCCCTTTAATTCAATAGTAGGAACCAAACCCACCACCAATGCCCAATTAGACTCTGTAGCGTTTAATGGTGGAATGGTTCTCCAGATCTTGCGATCCGTCCAATTAATCGATGGGATTTACGTTTTCTTGCGAAGGTGTCTCCTTCAGTTTGGACTTTCTCTTTTTGTATTTTCTCTTAGGTGGGACCAATATAATATTGTAAGCCGGTATAAACCAACTTGGCAACAAAATGGGAAAAGGTTCTAAAATACTAGATAAGAGGCTGAGTTTGGTATAACACGCTACTCAAGCATGCAAACAACAATTCTATACCACAAGGCCTAGTACTAATACGTTAACCGTGTGAGCATCCAATTACTGTCTGAGATACCAATTATCAGAAAGAAAACACATATGTGATAAGATAGTGGCAAACAAAATAATTCACCTACACTAATCATCCATCACATGATAACACAATGATTCATCTTCATTATTAAAGAAAAGAATTGTAAAACATTGCATCAGATAACTTAACAATAGATTCAATAGCTCTTGCTCATTACAACATACATTCATGAGATGATATAGGAAATAGTTCTTTTCCACATCCAATCACACACGCATTTGATGAAAATATAACTTGTCTCTAGTCCAGAAAGACTTCTCTATTAAAGGTAGCTCGGAAATAGTTCTTAACAAAACCAAAAAAGAGAGTTTCTTGCAGCAACCATTGACCCTTAACTAATTGGTCGATGCTTTTATTTATAACATAAAATTCAACTAAAAATAATGGCTAAGTGTAGATAAGTAAACAAAATTTGCCACGTGGCGTTCTCTTCTAACAGTCAACTCAAGATATCACTTGAAAAGGTGACTTTTCTCATACTCCAACCAACAGATGAACAACTCCTCGCAGGTTTGGGCATATGGAAATATGTGTTCTTCCATCCGGAGTGCGTAAACTTCTCTGATCTCCACCGCATGCGCCCGATATTTGACCAGAATAGTACTTAAATGTTGAAGCACAGCCCGAGCGCTGATCGGATGTTCCAAAAATTGTTGCACCTGTCCTGTCATTGTGTAGGTTACCTTTTCTAGTCTTTCGGCCCATGAAGAATCTTGCTTGGCGTGCGATTCGACCACGTTGCCAAGTCAACGAAATCGTCGGGTGTGCCGAACTCGGGCAGTTTGATATCCTTCATCACCTTGTTGATCTTCGGACCAAGTTTCTCTCGGATTCCTCAGCGAAGTTACGAAGCCAATTTTGCTCGATAGTCAGAGGGATCTTTCCTTCAATCAGAAATAAAATCGTTTAGAAATTGCTTACAACACAATACTCGACAAAATATATGTAAAAACGTAAGCGTGAAGAATCCAGACTGGTTCATACATGTAAAGCTCGCTAAGCCTGGTTGTTTGATACTTATGTGATCTCTACAACCTTCGAATTACCTGCACCGTCTTTATTAGCGTCGTCATTTTCCTTTAGTTAGGGTGGGTTACATCCACGCGCCATAGAATGAAAGATCAGGTACAGAAAACATGAGATTCAAAGTCACGCCAGTGGCCGGTTGGCCCTTGGGGTTGAGAAAGGATGTTAGAGCCGAACATGTGCTGAAAGTATGAGTAAGTTCCAAAAGAGCCGTATATTGTCATAAGGTAATTTGTTAAATGCTTCAGGTCGAGGAGAGGTGCTCAAACAGGAGTTGCATCAGCAAGTGCATCAACCATCATCAACTTATTATGGAGGCTAAGGAATTAAAAAGAAATCGATGCGATCGTACCACACATCCTCTGCAACTCCTATTGGTTGCATCTCACATGCCCCAGATCATGCCCATCGTGCGGATGTGACATAGAAATTCTTTAAAACATCCCATCGCAAGGCATTCAGTGTTCCCTGGCACGTTTCGACTCACTACCAGCTCCATTCTAAATTATAGATGTTTTGCTTACCAACTGAGCTTATGCACTGACTCGTCTCGTGAGCCCGGCTCGATCACATTCTTTGCTTTGGTCCTTTGTCAAGTCACCCACGCATAAGGTAGATACAATGTCGCACCATGGGAACTCCTCAAAACTCAAGACGGGGCCTACGAGACAGCCGAAGCACGAGGCTTGAGACACAAAATGTCTGGGACTCATTCCTGTTTGCAGCGGGTGTTCTCGAGGCTTCAAAGGGAGATTCTTACCTTCGCGTGGAAAATATAGTATCGCCTTGTGTAGAGGCCGAAGTGGAAGAAGTTATGTCGGAAGCGCACAAGTTGGAAGCCACACTTCCCCAACAAAAGATACCATGGAGGAGAGGCAGGCCCAGGAAAAATAAGGAAGTCGGGAGGGGGGGGGGAGCCAAGTCCCGATTGAGTCATCCGATTGAGTCATGTGCACGATCAGTCGTCGAGGAGTTCCTAATGCGCGCTATCTGGATAGAGCATGTCGAGGAAGCGGGAACCAAACTAGAAGGGCAGAAGCGTCGGGTTCTAACGTTCGAGGACCTAATCCACAGCTAGAGCAGGCACAACTCACCATAGCTGAACTTTACCAGGAGAATAGAGAATTACGACGGTAGTTGGCAGAAAAGAAACTTGAGGTGTCAGCACCACGAGGTCGTGAAGGGAACGGAACCTAGCTCAAGAGGCAGGTTCTAGAAGCACAAGATACGATTGTGCAGCTAAGCGAAGTGCAAAGGGTGTCGGAAGAACAAACAATGAAAACACCTCAGGGAGAACGAAGCAACCGGTGAAAAATTCCGCACACAGAAGAGGCATGATTGGCGAAATCTGTTTTGTATTCTCAGATGCGACGCAAAATTTTGATAGTTTTCTCTTTTTCTTGTGAAAATTTTCATGTTCTCAATGTAACCGGGTTGGTTGGCCTATAGGTGTAGACAATGTCTACTGTATGTAACCTTGGCGATGGGAATATAGTATATGAAGTCTCGAAATTTTGACGAAAGGATTCTGGTCATAGTAGTTGAATGCACCATTTTTTTCTCTTTGCGTGTGAATATACCATGTTCTTTGTCTGATCCGAATTATTTTCGGCACGAAATGAGAGCGGAGATATAATAAAGAAATGGACAGAAATATTGCAGATATTCAATAATATAACAGAAATGTATCAGAGATG